>OZ025244.1:11859654-11864654 GCA_964019155.1 Osedax fenrisi | reverse complement strand
TACTACTACTACTACTACTACTACTACTACTACTACTACTACTACTACTACTACTACTACTACTACTACTACTACTACTACTACTACTACTACTACTACTACTACTACTACTACTACTACTACTACTACTACTACTACTACTATTACTACTACTACTACTACTACTACTACTAATAATAATAATAATATAATAAATAATAAGACGATTTATTTAAACACTCATTAAATAACAACAAAGATTGTTCTGATAAGTGTGAGAAAAGAAGATGATTATAAACATAAACATATAGTAAAAAAATATAGTAAACAAAAAAACATAAACAATAATGTAATATAAGTTATAAAAAATATTATAATTATATATTAAACAATCAAGTATCAATTCGTTGATAATATATATGATTTCAATACATTCTTAAACTTATGTGTAGAATGTATTGATCTGATATGGAGAGGAATAGAATTCCATAACGTTGGTGAACTACACGAGAAAGCACGATTGCTTGTTCGAATCAACTTGGATTTATGATAGACGAGTACAAGTTTATCATTCGATGACCTAAGTCGAGTAGATGGAGTATTATATTTTAGTGTAGCATGCAAATAACGTGGCATTTTATTGACCAATGTTTTATGGATAATACACAGTATTCTATATATAGATTTCTGTTGAATATTAAATATTCTACAATCAACCATTCTCTTTGATACACTAGTATAATCAGATAATCGTTGTCTGTATATTATCCTTGTGCTCATTCTGATTATTCTCGATATATTCATCATCAGATTATTGGGTAAACCGTGATAAATAGATGAGCAATAATCAAAACGAGACATTACTAATGATGTTATCAACATTAACGTTATATCTTTTGATATGAATTTTCTAGCTCTACGAATATTGTAGAGGTCATAGTTAGACTTACGACATACTTCAACTATATGTGACTTAAAAGTTAAATTCCTATCAAATATGACACCTAAATATGTAATTTTATCACTAGGAATAATAATGGTATCATCAATAGATACAGTCGGGAATTGGTAGCCAGTAGGAATATTCAGTAGCTCAGATTTAGAAGTATTTAATAATAAATTATTAGTTGTAAGCCAATGATGAATTGCGTTACTACAGCGCGTAAGTACATTTGAGTTTTTAGAAGAAAAACGTGAGAGTGGAACATACAGCAGTATATCATCTGCATATAGATGGTATTTTATTTCTGGGAATGTACATATAATATCAGATAAAGGTTTAATATAAATTAAAAATAGAATTGGCCCAAGAACAGAACCTTGGGGTACACCAGTTGTTAACATACGTGTTGATGATATAGAGTTATTTGTTTTAACTGAAAAAGTTCTATCTTTAAGGTATGACATGAACCAATCTAATGCTGAGTTACATACTCCTATATTAATTAGCCTATTTTTCATGATAGTGTGATCTAATGTATCAAATGCAGCAGAGAGATCTAACATTAACATTTGTACCGGATAGTTATCATCGAGCATTAACATTACGTTATCTAATACATTTATTATAGCTGTTTCTGTACTATGAAATGGTCTATAAGCACTTTGATAGATGTCTAGTAAATCATTGGTTTCTATATAATTAATGAGTTGTTGATAAACAACTTTCTCTAGTAATTTTGCTATAATAGTAAGTTGCGATATAGGTCTGTAGTTGCTTAATATATTATAATCAATATTGTGTTTTTTTATAATAGGAGAAATTATAGCATGCTTTAGGTCAGGGTGAACAAAACTATTATTAAGAGATGAACTAATAATATCACATATATAACTAGACAAAGTAGTAGCTAATACCTTCATAAGTATGAGAGGAATAGGGTCATTAGGAGAAGAGGTTTTCAGACATTGTAATAATCTTGCAATCTTACTAGTAGAAGGAGAAATAAATATAGACAAGGAGCATGAAATTGGGTTTATATTATCATTTAAATTAGTGGTGTGTGTTGATATATGATTATAATAAATTGTAGAATTAGTAATAGAATTACGAATTTTCTTGATTTTTTGAATGAAAAAATCAGCAAACATATTAGAAAGTTTATCTGATTGCAAATCTGGTAGTGTTGCTTTCGGTTTTCTACCAAGTATATTATTTGCAGTTTTATAAATTAAATGGGTGTTATTCTTGATTTCTATGAATTTATTATGGTAATATTCTTTCTTTGCAATAAGAATTGACTTTTTAAAATATTTTCTAGAAATAATATAACTATCAAATGAACTATCAGATTTAGAAATTTTATATAATCTTTCATATTTTCTCATTTCCTTTTTAGCTTTTAGATTTGTTTCATTGAACCAGTGTATTTTATTATCATTAATATATTTAACTTTACTAGGGGCATGTTTATCTAATAGATAAAGTAAAACATTATTGAAATTAGTAATGCTAACAAATTGGTTGTTCATCGATGATTTTAGATCAAATTTGAATCTACATAAGTCAATTTTAGAAATATTTCTATAATTAATATGTCGTTTGAGTTGTTTTATAACAGGGATATTTATTGTAAGTGATATAGTAAAGTGGTCAGTAAGTAAGTGCGTAATCGGTTTGATTTGTATAATTAAGTTTGATTTTGATGACGATATAACAAGGTCTAATGTATTGCCAGATGAGTGAGTTGGGGTAGTAATATGTTGTATGAAATTAGAGGAAGATAACATATCAGTTAAAGAAATGGAAGATGAGATGTGTTGATTAACTTTAAAATTAAAGTCACCCATTATAATAGTATTATTAGATGGTAGAGATGATAATAGTTCATATAGATTATTAATAAATGAAACATAATTATTTGAAGGAGGACGATATATTACTATTAAATTTAAGTCCGTATTATTATTTATTTTTATATTAGATACTAAACAGTCACTGTAAGCTAATGTATGTTTCTCAAATTTATTTAGTTTATATGTATCTTTAAAAATAATACCTACACCCCCAAATCTGCTATCTGGTCGGGTTATATATTTAAAATTATAATTTAATGTTAAAAATTCATAAATACAATTAGAATCATTTTCAGTGAGCCAAGTTTCAGTAAGTGCCAGTATATCAGGTTTATATTCTATTATAATAGATATAGATATAGATTATATATATATAATCAGTTAGTAGTGGTAAGTTAGCATGTAAAGATCTTATATTAATCAATGATATATCAATGATATGTCATGTCGAATTATCATATTCAGTATTGTTATTTTTAAACGAATTAATATAATTAGTATAGCTTTCAGTCCATGTATTCAGTTGTTGTTCAGTTATTTGTATTGGATCAATATACTTAGTTTGTTTATCAGTAATTGTGTATAATTCATATTTATTATGCCTACGATTTAGCCTACATTTGCAATTATCAATTTTATTAGATTTAATTGCATGATATAGTATTTTACCATGTTTAATCACATCTTTATCTAAGTAAGGTCTAATAAATAATTTCTTGTAATCAGAATCTAGTAATGCTGATCTAGACTCAATAAATGATAAATACGAGAATTCACAGCTAAAATAAATAATTATATAGTTTTTTGAGAATGAAACTTTAAGTATTTTTTCTGTGGTTAAATGTAAAGTTCTAAATAATGTATGAACGAAATTATTATTTTTATCAGAATCGGGCACATGCTCAATGACTGCTGCTATTGAAGTCGGTAGTTTACCAGACAACTTAGGGGAGTTAGATGATGTAGACTTAGCGATAGGTTTAATAATATCACTAAATTTAGATGCCAGATTGTTAATGGTGTTGGTAGAGTCTTTAACAATATCAGAATAAGAAAGTATCGAAGCATTTGATTTGTCAAGATTTTTAATTAAATTCTTAATCTCAGTAATATCGTCACTATGGTTTCTAAGTATGGCAGCCATATTATTTATATCCTTATTAAAGTTATCGGTATTAATATTATTGTTAGCACTAGTTAAATTCAATTCATCATTGGCTTGACTATCAGAACAAGTTTTACATAAAAATTTAAAATACGAGCTACTGAATATTTGCCTAACCGCTGTGGATGGGGTATTTTTATTTGACCACTTCTCGGGTAAGTAACCAGCAGTGTTCAGACATGTATAATGTATAGTAAAGTCACACATCATGCATCCTACTGTTAGGTATTCGTCATCAATGCTGCACTCTTCACAGCGACTCGGCATAGCGTAGTTTGGTGGCGGGCGTATTGATGCGTGCGACGATCGTCGTATCACGAGATACGTTCGTTTCAGTGAAGTTCAGATCAGTGTATTCAATTCAGTGAATGCTAGCAATTTCGGCGATACGGTCCATCGGATACAGTGATCTAACAAAATTAATAATACTGGGCAGTACTAAATATAGATTTATGATATAAATAATATAGATTAAATCTATATATTTATATATATAATAAATGTATATTATAAATTACACTGTATAATTTATTAACTGGGTATTTTTTAATTTGAGTTATGTAGTAGTCATTGTAATGCAATATGTATTGTTTAGTATACAATATTACTAAACTGAATGCCACGACGGTTTAATGAAGGGTTACCGACAACCAGAGCAAGCCAGGCACGGGATATTCCTCCTGGACAGTAGCCGAGACAGAACACAAGATATACTTGATAGAAGTAGATATACACGCTAGATATTGAAATAATAGCCGATTGATAAATAAATGTAATTTGATTGTATCCAAAAACACGTCTGTTCAGTATGAGAGATAGAAACAGAATACTACTACTACTACTACTACTACTACTACTACTACTACTACTACTACTACTACTACTACTACTACTACTACTACTACCACTACTACTACCACTACCACTACTACTACTACTACTACTACTACTACTACTACTACCACTACTACTACCACTACCACTACTACTACTACTACTACTACTACTACTACTACTACTACTACTACTACTACTACTACTACTACTACTACTACTACTA
>OZ025244.1:11789654-11854654 GCA_964019155.1 Osedax fenrisi | reverse complement strand
GATTTCTTGACTTGTAAGCAGTATACATCATTAGATGATCGAAGTTCACGACAGATAGGCACTTTAACTGATAGGAAAGTTATAATATATGAAGGACCTGCAGTGAGTGATTTATGAATTATACATAGAATTCTATATTTGCTTCTATTAATATTGGTGAGAATATTAAGATTATGTTGACGCAATGTAACACTCGAGTGATCAAATAAAGGTTGTTGATAGATTAATCGTACTGCCGAATGATCAATTCTATAGATACATTTATTCAATTTTTTGGATAGACCTAAATATATCGAATTACAATAATTAGTCGACGAAAATACCATTGCTTTAATTAGCATCGTAGTGAGGTCTTTGCTAATGAACTTTCTTATATATCGTATATTATATAAATGAAAATTTGCTTTCCTGCAAACAGTTGACATATGATCATCAACATTAAATTTATTATCAATAGTAATACCAAGATATTTAATTTTTAGTGATGGAATAATTCTAATATTATCAATAAATATATCAGTGAAGTTATTAAAGTTATGCGGTAAGTTCAGTAATTCAGTTTTAGAAGTATTAAGTAGAAGTTTGTTCATAAGTAGCCATTTATTCACTTGATTGGCACATTCAACTAGCTCATTATTCATGACCAATCTACTATTAACAGAATAAATAAGAATATCATCAGCATAGAGATGAAATCTTAATGTTTTAAATGATTTGATAATATTAGTTATTGGGTTCAGATATATAGAGAATAGTAGTGGACCTAAGACGGATCCTTGCGGAACCCCGTACTTAAATGATTGAGATTTAGAATAAGAGTTATTGATCTTAACAGAAAAAGTTCTATTAGTGACAAATCCAATTAAGAAATCATGAGCAGTTGAAGATATACCGATGTCTAAAAGTCTATCTGAAAGGATATCAAAAGATAGCGTATCAAAAGCAGATGACAGATCTAGAAGTAGAATCTGAATTTTCTCATTTCTATCTAAAGATGTATATATATCATTTAGTATAAGAGTTATCGCAGTTTCTGTACTGTGGTTCTTTCTAAAAGCACTTTGTAAGTTACAGGATAAGTTATTAAAATCAATAAAAGTAGTTATCTGTTTAAAAACAATTTTTTCGAGAATATTAGAGATTAAAGGTAGTTGAGCAATAGGGCGAAAGTTCGAGAGTTCATTTATATTAAGACTATTTTTCTTTAAAATATGAGTAATAATAGAATGTTTTAAAATAGAAGGAATAACACCTGTAATAAGGGATTGATTAATGATTGAAGAAAAAAGTGGAGTGAGTGTGTTAGCTAAAGATTTCATCACAGTAAGAGGCAGAGAATCAGAGGGAGAAGCAGAAGAAGCCGTAACTAAAAGATTATAGATGTCAACATTAGAAGGGAGCGTAAAATGAGTAAGAGTAGGAGTTTGATTTAAATGAGTATTTTGAGAATTTTCAGAGGAATTATTCAAATAATTGTATTGATTTATAGAAGGGGTTGACAATTTTATTTTAATGACTGAGTAAATAATATCAATTTTAGAAATGAAAAAATCACTAAAATTATTACATAAAATATCATCAGAAATATTAGGATAAGATTTGTGATGAGATTTACCTAGAAGAGAATTAGTGAAAGCATAAAGCTTGCCCATGTTATTACCACACTTTAAAATTTTATTTTTATAAAATTCTTTTTTAGTAGAAGTTATACTCCTTTTAAAAGATAATTTTAACTTTTTTAAATTTATCATGTTAAAAGATGTTGAGTTTTTATTGAACATTCTTTCAGCTTTTCTCATTTGGCGTTTGATATATAAATTATCATTCGAGAACCATTCATTAGTACGATCACTAACTACTTTATTTTTAGAAGGAGCATATTTATTCAGTAGAAAAGTAAGAATTTGATCTAAAAAAGATATAGATATATTGTTGAAATTGGAGCTAGTATGATACTTGATATCAGTACTAAAAGATTCATAATAAATATTGCGAATATTTCTGTAGCTAATCGTTCGATTTGAATTGCAGTTAATATTAACGTTCAGAATGAATGAAACAGCATAATGATCAGAAATAAGAAATTTAATTGGAAGAATTGTTAAATAATTTAGATGAAAACTAGAACTGATAATTAAATCAAGAATATTATTAGATATATGTGTCCTTTCAGATACATGTTGAGTTAAAGATAAAGATTGTAAAATATTATTAAAAGAGAGAGCAGCAGTATTATCAGATCCAATATGAAAATTGAAATCTCCTAAAATAACGGTATTAGTAAGAGAGATGTGGGAAACAAGTTCAAAAAAACAATCAATGAAAGAAGAATAAGCATTACTTGGAGGTCTATAAATTACAATTAATTTAAAATTATTGCAAAAATTTAATTTAAAGTTTGAAATTAAACATTCACTATTATACTAATATACTACTACTACTACTACAACTACTACTACTACTACTACTACTACTACTACTACTACTACTACTACTACTACTACTACTACTACTACTACTACTACTACTACTACTACTACTACTACTACTACTACTACTACTACTACTACTACTACTACTACTACTACTACTACTACTACTACTACTACTACTACTACTACTACTACTACTACTACTACTACTACTACTACTACTACTACTACTACTACTACTACTACTACTACTACTACTACTACTACTACTACTACTACTACTACTACTACTACTTTATAGCTGGTCATCACAGCCGACCGTGATCGGGATCCGGGGATCTAATTTGGAGTAAGCTTCTGAGGTAGTCGGCTACTACCTCCACTGCATATAAGTTTAGTTGCTAATATATCATTTCTATTTATATTATTGCATAAAATATCCATAACTTAATTTCTGATGGTTATTTTATTGTAATTAATTAGATATATGATATATGACTAGTATATTCTATTTATAAAATATATTTTACACGTATACATGTACATATATTAATATAGTTATTTAATATAATCATATAGGAAACCACGATTAGTAGTAAGGGGTTTCATTCCTGGTTATATTATTTAACTAGATATTTATGCTATAACTATACATTATTATGGATTGTCACAAATGCAATAATGTTTGCTCATCTGATTATATCACATGAATTAAGTGTAATGCAAATCTACATATTAAATGTATGAATTCTGTTGGGATTATTAAAAAATCATGGAGTAATGGCAATAAACCACCAGACTATGCCATATCATTACTTAATTCTGGTAATATTATTTATGTATGTGATTCATGTAAACCTAATATTTATATTAGTAATATCACACCTCCATCACAAATGACCCCAATCACTCTTTCAAGTATTTCTTCAAAATTAGATGAAATTAAGGAAATAATTAATAATACATATACCAATACTATATAAATAATAAATCATTTACTGATGCTTTGAAAAAATCTATTGAGCCTAAACTTAATATTATTACGAATAAAATTAATAAAACAGATAATAACAATACTAAATATCCTCAATTAGATAATAAACTTTATTGTACTATTGAAAATATAGGTGTACAAAATTGTAATTATGAACTACGTCCATTGGTATCTATAAATTGTACTGATAACATTGATTGGAAATGTAATCCATTAAAACCTTCTGATGATCAATTGAACGAATGGAATTCTTCAGTTGATACATTTATTGCATTGAAGAATTCAAATGATTCCAATATTAAAAATAAATGACCTTATGTCAGAGATACGAATACAGTTTGTAATATTTTAATGAATATAAGATTAATGAGAGCGAATATCACTTTGATTAATTCTTTTATAATTGATAATCAATTTCCTGATATAATATGTGTCACTGAAACTTGGTTAAATGAATTAGATTCTGCTATAATCAGTGATATAACGGGAGATCAATATTATTTTCTTCACAGTCCTAGATGTTTTGATAATATGGGTGGTAGTATTGGTGGTGGTGTTGGTATTTTATTTAAAACTTTTTATAAATATTCTAATTTTAAGAGGATTAATTTAGATTATAGCGAAGGTTTATCTATTGACTTTTATTTACATAATCCTATTAAGTTCTCATTATTTTTAATTTATCGATATAACATATTTTTATATATTTTATAACATATTTTTTAATTTGTTTACATATTTTCTAAGTTAAATTAAAAAAAACTTGGTCTGATCTGAAAACACTAATTACATATTTAAAATCATCACAAAAAAAACTAGTATATAATAAGTTAACAGAACCGAGACTTCAGAGAATTTTATTCAAATGTTTAACAGTGATATATATGATAAATAGTAAACTTATTATACTCTTAATAGCTATGAACTATTACGTAATACTTTATATGTATTACTCTCCATCCTTAATGTTATAGTATTTCTATATCTGTTATCTAGCATTAGTACATTATATTATATGAATATTCTTTATTTTATTTAATTTAAGAGTACAACATTTCTATAATTTCATTACATTCATTATAGAAATACTGTACTCTTAATGAACCTCGAATACAATTAATTATTATATTCCAATTATGTAGACCTATTTACATATTTAATCATCAATATTTACATGTTTTGATATAATATAGTATACATTCATAGAAACAATATTTACCAACCCTTATATCAACCTACACTGCACTATAACTATCACTATATAATTAATGGATTTAATTTCTTAAAGATTCTAATTATGTTTTCATATTTCAGCTTCTACAAATGTATAGTTATGTAAACTATATCTATTCCTATAAAAAAGTTATTTTTAGATTTTCGAAATTAATTGTTTACTTTTTCTACAATTTCAATATATTCTTCTTTGGATATAGGTATATATAATTACACATACACACATATATATATATATATATATATATATATATATATATATATATATATATGAGTGTGAATTAATGAATGAATTCAGTTTATAGACAATGAATAATTATAATCAGTGAAAGCGATTAGCTTTTTTAATTCGATATCTCCTAACAGTAGTGTAATGTTATATTTCATCATCTTCATTCGGATAAAATACAATAAAATTACATAAAAATAGATATTAAAATAAACAATAAATACAAATATAAAATAATAAAACAAAACTAAACAAATATTTGATTCCCATGTTAGTATGCAAAACAAAATATAAAATATAATTAATACATTTTTCATAATTGCAATGTAATATTTATAAAGAATCTAAATATTTGTATCACATAGTTTATGTTAATTTTAATAATATTGATATATATTTGTAGGTTACTATAGGTTATTAATACTGTTTTTAATTTTTTTAATTATAATACTATTTTTTATTATTTTAATACTTTTAATTATTAATACTGTTGTTTTTTTTTATTAATTATGTAAAGTTAAATATATAAAACGTAAAATTTGTAAAATAAATATGAAATAGTTTTGATAAATAGTAATTTTTTTAATTAGTAAACATTGAATACTGCTTTTTTAATGTTTTTAATACTTCTAATTGTTAATACTGTTTTGTTTTATTTTGTTTGTATAGTTATATAATGTAAAATATATAAAAATTTAAAATATGTAAAAATGTGAAATTTATATGGAGAAATAACTATTTAATACTGATTTTTTAATAAAGTTTTATAATATAAAATATTTGTTACTTAATTTACAATATAATATTAGAGAATATAATATATTTATAATTGTATTAAACATATCACTGCAAAAATATATATAAGTGTTATATTTTATATTGTCTTATATACACACCTTTGTTAACGTTTCTTTTCCGTTTAAAAAGTGTTTAAATAAAATTTAATAATAATAATAATATTGGTTAATGAAAAACAATTTCATAACTTTTATCAATTGATTTATATTTTATATTTTATTTTTTTAAGAATATTACCAAATATTATATCATTATAATACTTTATAATGCATATCCTTTAAAGAATATTGTATTTTGGTATTTTGTAGTTTTCATTACTGTTAAAATGAATCTATCATTATGTATATTTAATGTAAAATATTCATTAAAATCAATTTTGTAATATTTATTTAGCAATTTATAAATTAATATAATATTTCTAAACATCTCCAGATCATTTAATCTTAGAATATTATTACTAATAATTAATGCAGACGTATATACGTAATACGACATCAACTATTTGATAATCTGATTAAAGGTAATATATTTAAATTCAAGATTTTTTTTGTTAATAATTTTGATATTTTTTTTTTTGCAATAACATAATAATATTTATATTTGATTTATAGGTATTTCACCATATTTCTATGCCATAAGAAATATTTGATACAAAAAAGAGTTATATAATAAAATCATATTTAAAAACGAAACTTTTTTCATAAAATATATTATAGGTGATACCTTTTTAGCTATGTAATCTATATGTTTTTTAAAAGTTAAATGTTCATCTAAAATTAATCCTAGAAATGTGTAGCTACCTACAATTTCAATTTTAGAATTTCCAATATATATATATATATCTTTTAATATTCTAGCATTCATAAAATGTAACATTTTTGTTTTTTCAATATTCAGTTTCAGTTTATTAATGTTGAACCGATATACTAATTTATAGATATTTGTGGTAGTAAAGAAATAAGTCTATAATTTGTTATTAATTGGATATTATTATTTTTATATATTGGTTTAATCATTGCATCTTTCATATTATCCGAATATATTGATTTATCAATGCATAAATTAAATAAATGATTAAGTGGAGTCAATATTTCATATATAATTTATTTTATTAAATACCTATTATAATTATTTATATCTTTTGAGTTTTTTACTTCATACTATCTGCTACATTAATAATTTAATTATTTGTTATTGGTAAAATATAAAAACTTTTAAAATCATATTTTTCTGATGAAATTTCAATAGAATTATTTATAGTTTTATCTATTGTTGCATAATACTTATTAAAGAAATTGCATTGATCTATTTCATCATATATTTCAATATCCTTATAAATAAATATAGATGGATAGGATTCATTTTCTTTTCTTTTTATTAATTTATTAATTATTTTCTAATTGTCTTATTATGTGAAAAAAGTTGCTTATAGTACTTATTTTTATCGTGTATATATATATATATAATAATAAATAATAATAATAATATAATTTATTGAATATAGAAAATAGATATTCAATATGACATAAAACAGGAGATAAAACTAATAGTACGAAAGAAAATAAAAGTATTAACATTATTGATTTACATATGCCATTGCTTAGCTCGTATATGCTAATGATATGCCAACAAGGCCGCGACAGATCTCAGCTTTTAGGAAAGGGTGAATCATTTCCTATGCCGTGGGGAGGAAAATTTGACCAGTAGATTCCACGCTGGCATCCTTACTCTCCGACACCCGTCACAACCCCACTGACCTAACATAACACACGAGGACAAACAGAAAATAAGGTAATAAATAAAAATATATAAATAAATGTACAAGGTAGGATGAACATGTTCATCAACTACCAGACAGTATTGCAAAAACACCCGATTTAAATAATGGAAAAGACTTCATTACGGTTAGATGAGCAGGCAGATTGTTCCATGTAGCCGAGATCCGATTGTTGAAGAAGTTGTGTTATCAGTTATTCTTGGAGATATCTCTTTTAATTTTCACCGAATTACATAACTTATATATGCTAGTGTCAATGGTACATGTTTGTTACATCTAAATACTCGAAAGATTATATTAATCATTCTGTATGCTTTACGGAGAATATTATCAATATGATCATTAAAAGATAGATTATGGTTGATAATTACACCTATATCGGTGTACGACGTACACTGTACGTATTATAATAGCTTAATTGAACACCGTTAATCGAGTATGAGGATATTTAATTACCCTTACTAGACATTATAGAGTATTTATGGATTGCTAAATTAAGACCTGATAATTTTGACCAATCATTTAATTTGGTTAGTGCATTATGCATATAGTCCATTTCAAATTCATATTTATGGATAAGAGAAAGTTTGGCATCGTCAGCAAAAAGGGTACATATGATCTGAGGTGAGAATATATTGGGAAGGTAATTTATGTAGATTATAAATAAAATTGGTCCTAGACAAGAACCTTGCGGAACCCCTGATGTTGCCATAATATTATCAGATACATTCATACCAACCTTAACACACTGGTGTCTATTATGAAGATATGATTGTATCCAGTGTAGTACATTACCAGTTATTCCTAGAGCTTCAATCTTAGATAATAGCTTAGCATGTGATACTGTGTCGAATGCCTTTGCGAAGTCGATGTATGTAGTATGCAAAGTATAGTTGTTGTCCATGACTCGGGCTAGATTCCTATAGTATTGGATCAACTGCAGAGTGGTTGATTTTCCCGATAGAAATCCATATTGGCATTGTGATATGTAGCCGTTTTCTCTGAGAAAGTGAACCAAGTATCTACAAAGAATATTTTCAAAAAGAATTAATGTGGAGAGTAGAATACTTATAGGTCTATAGTTCGATGGTAAGGATGTATCACCTTTTTTAAATATGGGAGTAATTATACTCTTTTTCCACATATTTGGGCAGTATTGGTTAGTTAGTGAATGATTGAATATTAAGGAAAGAGGAATACATAGCTCATATGATAAAGATTTTAGGATACCCTTTGGTAGTCCGTCTGGTGGTATACTATACTTATTGGGCATGATGCATAGATATTTTCTTACAGTCTCGGGGCTTATAGGGAAGGTGTTAAATACATTATTAGAAACTATGGATGAATTACTAATAAATGTATAGATGTCCTTAGTAAATACAGATTTAAACTGTTTAGATAAGCATTCAGCTTTATCTCGATCTAGGGTTAACAATTTATTATTATTTGACATTAGAGGAGGCATATTGCTACGCGTAGATATTTGTCTATTAACATAAGAATAAAATGATTTAAGGTTATTGTTAGATAGTGCTCTAGCTTCAATGTTATAGATGTAATCCGATATGGTTTCAGATAACTTTATTTGATATAGTCTCCATTTAGCTTTAATATTTGGTTTATGTTTATTTTTATATAATTTCTTACATTTCGAATCAAGTTTTTTGATGAATTTAGGAAATTTAAATGACCGTATAGTTGATAGGGGGCAGTTATCATTGATTAATGTCTTTACAATTTCAATAAATGTTGTTAGTAATACATCAGTAGAATCTTCAACCTTAAGAATATTTTTCAGAGTTTGCTTAATAATATTTAGATTACATAGTGAGTAATTAAAATTACAGTTACTATTAGTCTTAGATTTCATTGTAATAACATTTGTATTGAAAATATTAGCAGTTATAGATAAATGATCACTAGTAGAAGTATTGTAGCTTAAAGGAGTATCTATACTGAGGTTAAATATACAGTCATCATTAGATAAGACCAGATCAAGGATATTATCTTTTCTTGTATTGTTAGTTACAAACTGGGTTAGAGAGGTAGATATAACAAAATCCGTGAATATTTTGTCAAGTGGGTTACTAGGTATGGGAGAATCACCATACCAGTTAATACTAGGGAAATTCAAATCCCCTATTAGAATAAATGTATTACATATATATTTATATTTTTCTTGATATAATTATATTATTCTTTAATTTTGTATATCTATTTTGTATAGACATACAATTAGTATATTTATATAAGCTGGAGCTTTTTCATGAATAATTTATTTTTATTTTTGTATTGCATTTTTTAATTTATTAAGGGGATGTCTATCTGTGTCCAGTGTTCAAAATGATAAAAAAAAAATATTTTGTATTTATTTGTTATTCCATAATATTAATAAATGTAGTGTGTTTTAGTATCTGTATAAATATCAGCTGCGAATTCAATCTAGAAATGCCATAAAATTGATTTCTAAATTGTTATATTATCAATAGATATGTATACTTTCAAATTTCAAATGCTGTTTTCTCAGAATAATTATTTCGCGCTAGGTATGTGTGTATAAACTTAGGTATAACAAAAACTAGTATATGTATTCTACTAATTTTTATTGCATTATATAAATAACATATATATGAATACTAATACAGGCGTAATTTTCTAAATTTGTATATGCATAGTTGCAAAAAATAACAATTTCTATAGAAATTCCGTAAATTAAAAAATTAAAATGTGTGCATATATATATATATATGTTATTTACTATATATTATAAAAATTACGTCCTGTAATAGTATGTGTATACATTTAATGAATAGAATATAACAAAAATTAGCTCAATTCAATGAATAGAAATCTGCGCGCCTAGTTTTGCGTAGACCCATTATTTGCTATCTCTATACATAGAGAGGCGGGCGTCGTGTGCCATCCCCTTAAGGATTATACTAGGTATTTATTTTTGACTTTTTTTTTTAATTAAAGGAACATTTTTTTTGACCATATCATTTCAAATATTAATAAAATTATTATAAAATATAGAAGGATCTGTAATTTCCGATAATAAAATTTGTCATTTTATATTTATAAAATCATTTTTTAAATATTCAATATTCTGTTGATTAACATTTCTAATATATATCACTTTATTATCACATTTTTTAATGGGAGAAAATGATGTAAATAAAAAAAAAAATACAATGATATGTTATATCAATATCAATGGTTCCATTATTTGTTATATGATCACTATTAGAAATTATATTATCTAGTGTTGAGTTGGAATAATGAGTTGGTATTGTTATCATGGATGTTAGTCATAATTGTGTAAGTATATATTTCAAATAATTAGAAATTAATGAACATTTTGATAAATCTATATTAAAATCACCACATATATATATTTCATTATTTAAAAATTTGGAATATATATTATAAAATAAATCATTAAAAAAATCGATATTACTATTAGGTGATCTATAAATTGCTGAGATTATTTGTATATGTTTAGTTGTATTTTGTATTTGTATTGATAATATTTCAATATCATCTATAATGGAAATAGTTAATTTGTCTATTACACATACATCTAAAGATTTTTTTTAAGTATAGCAACGCCCACACCTATTTTTTAATTTTTAGTGTACGATTATTTAAAAATATATTATAATTATTAAAATATATCGATGGGTCATCAGTATTTATTAACCAAGTTTCAGTAAGAATTATTATATCTGGTTTATTATATAAATTATCAAGTAATATTAAAAAGTTATTAATATTTTTCATTAAAACTCCTCATATTAAATATAATGACTGATATATCTGTATTCAAATTATATGTAATTCTATTATAATCGTTAATATTATAATTATGGCAAATCATTATTAGTTTTACTAATTATATTAAATTTTATCATTTTGAAATTATTGTTAATAAATTTAACTTTATTTACAATTGTATCAGATGATTTATCTTTTGCTTCTAATAATATTTTGTGTATTAATTGATTTTATCAAATTCATATGATATTCCAATTTTATTATAAATTGTATCTAAAATATCAATTTTTAATTTTCCGTGTTTAGTATTATTTTTAAATGTCTACTTTTATATACATGTACTGTTTTATCAATATCGATTTTTCCTATTTTATACATTTTTATAATTTTAATAGACGAAATTGTTTTAAGCATATTATATAGATAATCCTACTGTTTTAAATTCTTCGTCATATTTAGTTTTTTTGTCATAATGAATTATTTCTTTTACATTATGTAATATAATTATTTTACTAAGAGAATTTATTTCATTTATTGATTTTAAATTATTTGATACTGTATCATTAATTGCATTTATAATTTTATTTTTTAATTCAGTATTTACAATATCAGCATATGATTCAACGCTATCCTTTATATTAAGAGTATTAAAATTAGAAAATTTGTCTACAAGATTATTTACTGTGTTTTTTAATTCATTAATTATTTTATTATTTTCTTCTTAAGATATTTTCTTATATTACAATACAAATGTTATGTCATTATCAAATAATTCCTTAATATAATTTTTAATTGACTCTGTTAATTCTAAGTTAGTCATTCTATTTGCCATTATGTGTGTTATATTTGATATTTGATATTATACGAAATAATATACATATATAAATATTCTACCAAGGTATGTACACATGTATAGGCACACCTATATGTACACTCATTATATATATATATAACTAATTATGAGTTACTAGTAAATAGTATTTACTAAATACATTAGTGATAACTTATTACCTATATATTAGTTATGTATAAATAACATTACAAGTTAGTTATAACTATATATATATATATTATTAGGAATACATATATATATATATATATATATATATATATATATATATATATATATATAGTAATAATACTATTTGATATTTAATATTATTAATGTATTGTTTGTATAAATGTAAATATATAAAATATCGACTTATCTTACTTTATTCACGGATGAGCGCGCGCAAAAACACGTCTTTACGTTTTGAATGATAAGTTATCATTGATAACACAAGAATGATATATATATATATATATATATATATAAATTTACTAATTAATATATTTTATATTAGCTTTATTAAAATAAAATGAGTAACATTTTAAGATGGATATTTAAAAAAAAATAGAATATTATCACTTTATTTTTATAAACCGATATAGTCTCTAAGAGTTATATTATATAATAATTGATTTTCATTAAAAAAATTAAATAACTTATATCGCTATTAAGAGTGAGGTTATTTATTAATTTGAATTTAACATATTACACATCGAATTTTAGAGAAATGCATAAATCTTTGTGAAACTTGGAAATAAATATAGTTTCCAATTAAATTATGGGCACTAGTTATTTATATGAAATGGTCCTGCTATGGTATCATTAGTTAAATAACATGTGGTTATTCACTAGTAAAAGCATGTAATCTATTTATAACTATGTCATGTGTATTACAACAAATTACATTCTAAGATTCACCTATTTAATTCATTATGAAATTGTAAATAATAGATTTTATACTTTATAAATATATACTTAATTGATAAATTCTTTATACATATATATATATATATATATTTTAAAGTTATTGTTATTGTTATTGTTATTTTGGTGGATTCCTTTCATCCCATCCAGGATTTTGGATGAAGTTTTCACCATATTGCTATAATGTCCCTTCGAAGCCGGTCTCGTGCTAATGCATCCATGATTTACACGTTAAGCGATCATTTATTTATATACAATTTGATAAGATCACTTCTAGATATTATTTTAAGACCTATTTTAATGGCCCAGAGGGGCTTGAACCCGCGACCCGTCCCGCTTCCTACAGCTTATATGTATGATGCCTTATCTAACTGAGCCACACATGCAGTTATATATATATATATATATATACATATATATATAACTTCTAGGATTAATATATTTATATATATATATATATATATTTCTCAAACATATAACAATGCGGCATCGTCGCGAAGTGACAATACTACGAACTTAATAAATAAATGCAAGATCGAAAGACACCAGTTATACTTATATTTAAATCCTCTTTAATATGCACTATCAAAATTTTACATTGTACCGTGTTCTCATATATTAAAGTGGATTTACAAATTAAGATTAAAGATTCAAAATTTAAATTTGTTTATTCGCCTCGAATATTCAATAGGTGGCGCTTTTTAATAACATTATATTCATCCGATGAGATTCATGATTTCTAGTAATCTTGTACGAGGTAACTTCGTACGAATTATTTAGTAATCCTGTACGTCGTACGACTTATTACATTTATTTTAATTAATTTCATAATAAACATTTCTTTATACGAATATATATATATATATATATATATATATAACTTATTTTATCGAGATACTAGGTGCTCCTATAGGGCTAACTCTGTAGGGCTAATTCAGATAGAGCTAACTCCGATAGGGCTAATTTAGATATAACTCCGATAGGGCTAATTCAGATAGGGCTAACTCCCATTTATTATGTATATTATATTAATTTCTCAATATTTGTTTTTTTTATAACATAATTAATTTAAATCAAATAAATAATATATTTCTTATTTCTAAAATACAACTAGATCATGCAATTTTCTAATAATAACTAATAATTCTCAACTATACGCACATACACCGGGCCAAAACGTCTAATATATATATATATATATATACTATTATACTATACAATAGACACGATGATGAGAGTACAATATTACATAGGTGTTATGCGATATTTTCACTAGGCACGCTAATTAATACCAATATGTAGATTACGCAATAGATGAATAGGTATTATTACGTGTAAACGATTCACATCGATAGTCAGTGAAAAACGTTTCATCAATTATTATTAACATGCGCACGATTGATGATTGGATGCTATAAATAGATATTAGTAAAGCCACCAGATATACCGTGTTTCTATATATAGGTTTGATGATTCATATAAGGTAGATTACACGATTTGTAGTTATAATACGATAATATAAAATATGTTGCAAAGCAAAGATAACATAAATACAAATACGTCCCGCAGCTTTCAGTAGTAGCAACATCACAGAAATAGTTATAGGTTTGACTCGATTTTCATACGACAATGTTTCATTGTTCCATTAAGAGGTGTTCACAAGAGCAATCTATTCTATTCCTGCAATCGGCTGAAAGAATCGCACAACTGTAATATTATATATATTTTCTGCGTCCTTTGATAAATATTCTAATTCTGATATTTACGCAGTTGGTGAGGTTAACACACGCACCAGTATAGATGTGTATATTCCGCTTTTCATTAACATCGCGTGCGTTATAATATTAATACCACCAATAAAGCTAAATCTAAAATTGTCATTATTTTGATACTTAAGTTGTATTATTAATTTTTTTAAATAAAAATAAATAAATTATTAACTAATTACATTAGAATAAATTGTTCATAACATTAATTATAAAAATGATATTGTAATTTGTCTGATTGATTCATCAATACTATATAGTTTATATAGTGGTATATAGAGGGTCCGTATTATAACACAGGGTGTATGTATTCGGACATGGGTACCGAATACGGACACCCCCTTTATATATGGAATTAAAAGATTAAATAAAATTTTAAAATCACAATAATATCTATGATCATATTATATTAATATATTGTAATTTTTGAATAAAAATAATTGAATCTATGGAATGAGTAATAAAATGCTAAGACCATTTATTGTTAAAGTGTCCGGATTAGGTTACTTTCCCCTACAAAAAAATAGTATAATATTTATAAAAAATAAATATATGCAAATTATATTAAATATACAGTAAATAATATAGAATAATCAAATGAACATTATAATAATAATATAAATTTTGTTGATATTATTATAATTTTTTGTAATACTAAATATAAAAATAAGTAAAATTTACATATATTAATATCAGAAAAAAACAATAATCAAAAAGGTAAATAATTGAAAAATTAATAAAAGATAAAATACATATTGTTTGACGAGCATACACTTTTATTAATAATATATTATTAAATAAGCTTCTTTAAAATTAAAAATATGTTTATTTTAGTTATATTTTAATATATTAATGATTCTACTAGTTTTAATTGAATTATCAACCTTACCTTACCATATCGGGATAGTTTCCCGAGCATATTCAACAATCTTTTTCCAGATGTTTCTATCATCGATGTCTTCGCTTCTTCTACTGTTGGGCCTGGTAATCAGTTAGTTGCTTTATATAGTTTCGTTTCTGTCGTCCAAGCTTTGTAAATCCGTGAGCAGGCATCCACATTAGTACACCACTAATAATCTAATAAAATAATATTGTTAAAAATGTAACGTTATTAATCTTTATTAATGAATGCATATTTATATTAATTTTAAAATAGTGATACATTTATATATGATTAATTAAATGGGCGATAATTGTATGCATTGCATACATAAATATGTATATTTGTAATTTACAAACTCGTAAAATATTATTTTTAATTTATATTTTTAAATTTTGATTTTTCAGATAAAGTTATTTTGAATTAAATAAATAACGTTTATTATAAATTATTCTATTTTTTTGTAAGATAGTAATGGATTTCGTATATCTTTTGCATATATCACAAAAACATATAATGGCGAAATTATAATGACCGAGAGAAAGTGAATAAAAGCGATGAGAATAATCAATGATTTGAGTTAATTTGAAACAAATTTTAAAGAAATTATCACTACACGATTTATATTTTGTCAGGTACGACGTTGATATTCATAAAGAATATATTGGTTAACAATCCTATACTATTCAGTACTATTCTTACCTTCGCAATAAACTGTTTATGCGATTTATTTAGCTTTATTTATTCTTAAGATAACCATAAATACATAATTTATTTTTTTAATTTCATATGATTTTTGTTTATTTCAATAATCTATGTATATATATATGCATATCTATTGTAGTATATAATTTGTATATTGTATATTTATTTAATACACAATCGATCAATAATTGATATTTGTAAAATTGTAATTATCTTTTGAAAAATCGTTATAATTATTAATTTATATATTTATAAATGACAAATTATACTTATTTTCAATTTTCAATGAAAATATTTATTTACTTTCTTCGAACACAATTGTTAAATTGTTTTTATTTTATTAATATAGGGGAAAGTAACCTAATACGGACACTTTAACAATAAATGGTCTTAACATTTTATGACTCATTATTTTTATTTAAAAATTACAATATATTAATAGTATATGATTATAGATATTATTGTGATTTTAAAATTTTATTTAATCTTTTAATTCCATAGATAACGGGGTGTCCGTATTCGATACCCATGTCCGAATACGGATATCCTGTATTCATTTTTGATAATACGGACACCCTATATACCACTAGATAAACTATATATTATTGATGAATTAATCAGACAAATTACAATTACATTATTTATAATTAATGTTATGAACAATTTATTCTAATTTAATTAGTTAATAATTTTTTATTTTTATTATTTTTTAATTAACAATACAATTTAAGTATCTAAATAATAAAAATTTTAGATTTATCTTTATTGGTGGTATTAATATTATAACACACGCGATTTTTATGAATATCAGAATAGTTAATACGCTGCGCGCTGATTGGTTATAGGGTGTCCGTATTAAAACATCTAGAATGTCCGTATTAGGGACTTATATGACCTATAGTTATATGCTTATAACTTAATGAATATTTGATAACAAATATAGAAATTATATATATAATTTTAGAATTATGCTTTATTTTTTAATAATATAATGTATATTTTATCGATACATTTGTATATTCTTGAGAAGGTTTTATGTTGAATTTTTTTTTCATAAATTTAAAAACGTAATAAAAAATTCAGTTTATTGGATATATCAGCAATATTTTGAATAAAAAATAAAAAATACTTTTTTAAACTATATATATTATTATGAATATTTTATTAATTAAACATTTTGTTGTAGGCTTTATGGTTTCTTAGATACCGAGAGTGTCCTTATTCGGTT
Organism: Osedax fenrisi; assembly: GCA_964019155.1. Lineage (NCBI taxonomy): Eukaryota > Metazoa > Annelida > Polychaeta > Sabellida > Siboglinidae > Osedax > Osedax fenrisi. The sequence goes on along the minus strand of OZ025244.1, from coordinate 11,837,079 downwards.
CCTTTCCCCTATTATCCTAACGACTTCAATATATATATAATCAACAATGTAAATAATTTGTAATATATTTATATTATAATATACATAATTATAATAATCATACATTATTGAACTTTATTATAATCAATAATTCTATATTAATTATATTTACAATTAAAATATAAATAGAGAGATTATTCAATTATAGTATTATTATATCTTAAGGGGTTATCCAACTACCAGTATTTCAGGAAATAATGTCCTTTAAGTGGGATAACCCTTACTTTCTGGCAACTGTCCGTAATATAGTGACTTTAAAGGGGGTATCCCACTACAACTTGATAGAAAATCACTTTCTAGAATACATTTCCGGACATTATTTCCGGAAATACTAGTAGTGGGATACCCCCTTTAAATGTAAACTAACTCAAATGCTACTAGCAATGTCAGTATTTAATTATTGTGTTAAATTATAATGTTACGCTTAATGATGTTATCGTATTGAATCATCATTGAATCATTATGGTCTCGGAATACAACTTTTAATACAATACAAAAATCAATGAAAAAACGTTATTATATCAATGATTTCAATATAATTATTTCAATTTCAAAATTTAATATAATACACATTATATTAATTGGAATATCGACATACATCCTGTCCTTTTTATTAGGCTGAGGGCCTGAATAATTTTATAATATTTATTTATTTTTTTAACGATACTGAAAAACGAATGCTGATCAATGATTGGCTATAATTTTATCACACTTGTTTATAGATTCACATTTAAAAAATTATAATTTGTTTATTTTATATTTAATTATGTTACTATGAGTTTTAAAGTTTTTCATAACCTATACATTAATTTATAAAATTACAATCTATATATATTAGGGCATATTATATTTATATTACGTAATATAAATCCTATTAGCACCATGATACGTAATAATATAATGAAATATATAGATTTTCAATAATAATAATTTAGGTATATGCTTATATATATGTATATAAATATATATATATATATATATATATATATATATATATATATATATATATATATATATATTTTTTCATTAATAAGGAATAATAAGGAATAATAATGAAAGCTATAAAGAATATTAGAGTTATATATCTGTGTGTGTACTGCTAATGGATATGAGTATATATATATATGTATGTATGGATAACACCAGGTGCAAGGTTAAGGTTTATTAGTTATGCAGAAACGGGGATATGGGAGATAGTGGATCAAGGAGTGTGGTGTGCTGACTGCCGAGTGTAGAAACCCGGGAGTTCTTATAGGGAGCGTGGAACGCACGCCTATACATTTAATACCATATTAGGGAGTTATCGAGGAATGCGCGCGACTTCGATTGCGTAATATCGCGCGAGCTCGCATTCCAGATAAGCGTGTGTTTGACAATAACACAATAACAACTCGTGGAATTAACCCAGCGTGGTACTTCATATGTGTCTATATATGGGCACAAAATATACATTGGAATATATATATCTACGAGTATGCAATACTGCGTAGTATAACGTGATATGAATATATATATATATATATATGATATAGGGGTATATGCATATTTATATATGTGTGTATATATATATATATATATATAATTGTGTATGCGTGTATACAGACATGTATATGCATTTGTAATATATATATATAACAATAAGAGGTGGCGCTTTCGAAGATCTACTCTAATGACGCAATCATTATCTATCGTAGCTAGTGACGTAATCGTTAGCTACCACGTGACATCTCCATACTGTCACGTGATTATTATGTCGTACCTTCAGAAGGCAATACGATTATAGCGCAGATACGACTGTTGGTCACATTGTGTACTGATTTAATATATACCTTACCTGATACATATATATATATATATATATATATATATATATTTATATTATATACATACATTTACCAAGAAATAAATGTCTTATCGAGTAGAAATCAAATATATATAAATATATATATATATATATATATATATATATATATTTATATATATATATATATATGTGTGTGATTAATATGCTATCATGTGACCCACTATTTCTAAATACCAGTGTGCAGCGTTGCTTCATATTTCGATCACGTGACACGTATTCATTGCAATACGATACACCGAGCCCCCCGCCCAGGCACGCAACGTTCTCAGTTCATTGTTTCATCTGTTATCTAGATTTAATGCGTTGAAATAGGCCATAGTTCGAGTTAATACATATTAGTATACTATAGGGGTCAATAGGTCGAGTTATGTAAGATGTCCAGGAGACAGATCCGATAAGAACTTATAGATCGATTCGATCGATTCGAGATATGTGAATTGTTTAACAACTGACTATATTTGGTGAATACTATTTATCATTTATTCACGTTTTAATCCCATACGAGTTTGTATAATACTTGTTTATCATTATCTTATGTGAAAAGAAAAATCTAACTCAACGTTTACACACGGTTAGAAACATATACGCCGTGGCTATTGAAAGCAGGTATATAGAATAGGTATATATATATACCACGTGGTTGTACAACGTGATTATACTTATAGTATATAACATTATAGTAATACATAATATCGATAACAAGTTTTAATTAATTTGACAGGATTGTACATTTATGATACTAATTAATATAATTTTGAATAATATTTTCTGATGAAATAAAATAAAATGTTGGTAGGTTAAATACTTTTTTAATTAATAATATATATATACATACATAGAAACTATATTTAGAATAAAATATATTAAATTTATATGATTATTAAATATTATATGTATATATATATATATATATATAATTAATGCACAATAAAATAATTGTTTATGAACAATATTTTATTTTTTATTATTCATTAATCCATTTTACATTATAACGGAAGAGAAATATAAATAATATATAGACAATATATTATATAAAATAAACATAATAAGAGCGAATATTCGATTGAGTTTTGTTATTTAAACAAATATTCAGTCGAAATATCTAATAGTAAGTTTAAATGTTAAATATTTACTAAAGATTAATAGCCATTAATTACCTTTGTGACAATAATACATTTGTATTTATAATACATGGGTTAATATATCATATATACTCGATAAGCTAACTTCACAGCAAGAAGTAACATTCTGGAGATATTTACAGATAATATATATATAATTTAATTTTGTATATTTTATAGTATATTTACAATTTTTTAGATTATAATTTAATATATAATATAATAGATATTATAGATAGTATGATAATGATTCCGAGTTTCAAATAATTATACATATACACACATATATATATAAGGGCGTCAGAAGGGGGGGGGGGCGGGGGATATAGTACCCCCCATTCAAAAATATGGGGGGGGGGAGCTAACGTTATTTGCCCCCCCTCCATGAAATATGATAATATTTATGAAATAATCTCCCAGAAGGATACTTGTTATCTGGCGATATTCAGAATGAAATTATTCAACTATATAAATCTGAATTATTAAATATTTTATTGCAAGATATTAATGGGACTTTCTCAATTCAATGTGATGGAATTCAAGATATATCCGGAAGTGAGCAGGACATTTTGGTGGGTCATTATTTGACATAAAAACTAGAAATTAAAGAAATATGCATATGAATATGCATTATGACCGAGGCTACAACTTGGGAAAATATAGAAAATTTATTTTTATCTGAACTTTAACATCATAACTTTCCTATTTCTAAATTATGAGGAAACTCATATGACTGTGCAGCTAATATGTCTAGTCAATATAATGGTGTAAAGACTATAATAATGAATAGACAGCTATTAGCTTGTAATGCACACTGTGGAGCTCATCGCACAAACTCAATAGCATAATCATTCAATAATAATATACATATAAGAAAAGCCTCGATAGTGGTTCATGATTTGGGATTATTATTTAAACAAACTATCAAATTACGGAATGTATATAATACTAATAATAACAAAGCACAGATATTGAAACCATTATTCCTAACAAGATGGACTGTGCAAATCGTGTATTAAAACAACATTAGAATAATATAGTGGTACACTGTTAATTCGACCTATGTGTTAGGCTTTTGTGTACCTTTCGTATTCGTTTAGCAAGCTCTAAATGTTTTCATAATGTTACTGATGTTTAAAAAGCACTAAATGTTTTATGCAAATAGATTATATATAATCGATGTACTGAGAATATAAAACATGTGAAGAATATAAAAAATTAGATTATATTACCAATGACTACAAATATATGGAAAATTTATTATTAAACAATATGAATAATCAACTATTTTTTCTATGAATATTTCAAATTTGATATTTGAAAGCTTGTATATGAAGGTGAAAGCTTTCATGATACCAAAAAATATGCTACTATTGAAGGTAACATTTAGAAAAATATACTGTAAAGCATATATGATTATAATTTTAATTATAACCTATATATAATCATAATAAAAATCAATAATAAATAAACATAAAGTATCAATTAATAGTAAAGATGATTTTAATTAAATTTAATAATGATAGAAATAATTTGCACACAAATATTGAAGATATAGAAAAAAAGTATTTTATATTATATATATATATATACACGTTTGTATATTGATTCAATGTTAATAAACTAATTTTATAAGTATAGTATATAAAACATATTATATAATACAAAATAGCTTATAGGTTACCTAATACATGTTTATAATAAAATATTATAATAATTTATTTTTATTTTAAATATATCTAATTTAATTTTCTAATTATATATAATTCAGAGAATAATAATAAGATATATAATATCATTATTATAAATATTTATGAGATGAATAGTAATGAAAGTTCAAAAGACTATGGAAGGTACGTCATCTAGATAAAATAATATAACATTATTAATGATATGTTAATATAAAAATGTGATTAGATATGATCCATTAATATGTTAATATACTTTATCATTAATATTTAAAGAATAAAATATACTGAGTTGTTTGATTCTATAATGATGCAAATTAAAACTTAATTTTATACTAAGGAAACATCATTTATACATTATTATAAATTAAAGGAATTATTATTAACAAATAATATAATTCATGAAAAAAGGGTTTGTTTTATAGATTAATCTTATTAATCCTATTAATTAGCTACACTAAACATATGTAAATAAAAAATGTATGAAGAATTAACGATTGAAAGATAGAATTTTCATATGTTCAAACCAATCAATAAGTTCAATACCATCTGATGAGGTAAACATATACATGATGGAACAACATCTTAAAATTCAAAAAATGCTTCCCGGAATAATAGAATTGATCACACTTTTATTGTTTTGCCCATCAAGTTATGTGTCATGTTAGCGTGGATTTAGTAAGCTACGAATAATAAAGACGTTGTTACGGTCTACTATGCTAGATAATAGATTAAATGCATTAATATTGGCAAATATCCATCAAAATAATTCAAACAATTGAGATGTATATATTTATAAATAAAAATCTATATTTATATTATAATACATTTTGTAAAGATTATTATTTATTTTCTAATATATTTCTAGATTAAGTATTGTTATAAAAATTAAATACTATTAATTGCATATTAAAGGGTTAACATAGACAATAGGTATACGATATTAATAATATATACATTAGTAATTATATTAATAAATAATAGAATATATAATATAAAATATAAATAAATATCCCCCATAACAAATATCATTCCGACGCCCTATATTTGCTTACTTGCTTATTTCGGGATTGTTGTTTCCCGGATAGTAAAAGTTCTCCAAACAGCACGGTTCATCATAGATACTCTCATCTCGCTCGCCGGTATTCCAGTTTGGCGCTCGAGATTCCTGATGTAGCTTTCTGGTGGCCTTCCCCGTATTCTAGTTCCATGAGTAGGTTCCCAAAGAACTAGGTCCGAAACAACTTCATCATATCTACGTAGGCAATGTCCAGCAAACTTTAAGAATCGACGTATTATCTTTGTAGATATTTTTTCTATAGCCCAATACAGTAATTCGTTAGTAACTTTTTGAGACCAATGTACGTTTAATATCATTCGTAGAATTTGAGTGTATGTGCCATCAAGTTGTTTGAGTAGTGTTTTTGTGAGAGTCAAAATCTCATATCCGTACAGCAGAACCGATTCAACTGTGGTGTGCATGAGCCTGAGTTTCATTTTCCTACTAAGAGTTGACTTCCAGATATTCCTCATTTGATGACATGTTCTCCAAGAAAGCGCTTTTCTGATTTTTAAATCTTTTGCACTGCTGTCTATCCATGCCCATAGGTACTTGAAGTCTTCAACCCTTTTCAGATTTGAACCATCTATAGCTTTGATTTCAAACTGTTGAATGGTATTTTAGCTCATGTATTTTGTTTTCCCTGTATGCATGCTTAGTCCTACTCGTTTTGCTGATTTTTCGACTCGAGTGAGCATCTCTTGGGCTTCTTTGATACCTTCACTTACTAATGCAATATCATCTGCGAATTCCATATATGTAATAGTGATAGGTGGTACTCTTCTGCTTTTTCTTTTCCTTAGTTGGAAACCTAGTTTATCTTCCCTTCCAAGTAAAGATGTTCTCATAACATAATCAATAACTATGACAAAAAGATATGGAGCTAACGTATCTCCTTGTAAAACACCAGCTAGAATGTTGAAAGTTTCTGTTTCTCCATCAGGTGTAATGACCTTAGAAGTAGTGTCTTCATATATTTTGCTAATAGCCGTTACCAACTCCTCCGATATCCCATAAGCTTTCAGTATCGCAAGCATTTTCCCTCTGTGTATAGTATCAAAGGCTTTCTTGAAGTCGATGAATATCAGGATTGCTTCTAGATTCTTATCTTTGACTCCCTCAATCAGTCGTCTGAGTGCTAATATTTGACTGGTTGTTGTTCTACCACTTCAGAAACCGTTTTGATTTTTCCTTAAATGACAATCTAGATGAGGCCTAATTCTGTTCAGTATCATACGATTATAAGTTTTCGCTACTAATGAAGTAAGACTTATACCACGATAATTACTACCTAGACTGAGATCTCCTTTCTTGGGTATTGGAATTATATTCAAAAATTGACCATTGTTTTGGCTTCATTTTATCTAATAGTGCTTTGTTACAGAAGTAGAGGATAATGTCATCTATATTACATCGTTTTCATCAACTTTTACCTTCTTTGATTACCTATTTTGCCAACTTGTATTCATACATTTCAAAAGATACACGCTTTATCTCTAGATTTTGTATAACTTGAATAAACGTTTCATTTTCGTCTTCAATATTTGGTGGTTTGCCTAATAAATCCTGAAAGTGTTTGTACCAAGTTTGTAGACGTTCTTTTTGGTTCTTACCTTTTATCATACATTTTTGAGTTGTTTTTCTACCAGTGATTTCATTTATTAATTCCCAGCTTAATATGTACTTTCTGTTGAGATCAGCGTTCTCAATTTGTTTGATCAATAGGGTATCAACTGCAATATGTGTATATGCTGTATATAGTTTATTGCACGATTCAGTATTGTTATGTTGATTAATCTCATTTGGATTGTCTTCATACTCTCTATTTGCTATACGAGTATCTTCTCTAGCTCTAGAAACAGTATTTTCAGTGGATGGACACATTTTCTTTGTTTTAATTAAAAGTGGAACTAGTTCTCTTGTAACTTCAGCATTTATATCTATGAATCGTTCATATGTGTCTGAAATGTCTTCATCGCCTTGCAAGATAAATCGATTTTATATTTCAATTGCGTATTTCTCCTGAAGGGACATGTCAGATTTAAACAAAGGCCAGTTATAACGGAGTTTTCTTGGTAATGTCTTCCTATTCGCTCGCAAACTTAGCCTTACCTTAGATGATACGATTCGATGATCTGAACCAATTCTAGAAAAAGTACTGTATGCTTCCACATTTGTGATGCTGTTTCTCCATTTGTTCTCATTAAGATATAGTTAAACTGATATTTCCTGCATCATGGATCCATATATGTCCAAAGTTTATTCAACTTCTTTTGAAAACATGTATTTGTTATTACTAATTGTTTTTCATTTATAATATCTATTAATAATACACCATTTTTATTTGTTTCTTGATGATATGTAAAATTCCCGTCATCTTTACCTATCCTTGCATTAAAATCTCCAAAAATGATTAGGACATTGTGCTGTGGTATTGTTTCTATAGCTCTTCTAAGTTCATCGTAGAATTTGTTTATAACTTCATCGTCGCTAGAATTTGTAGGTGAATATATGATTATAATAGATGTTGCAGGATTTCCATGGAATGTGCTTATCAATATTCTCTCAGAGTGTGATATAACCTCGCATAGTGAGTGTATTGATCTTTTGTTTAACATTATACCAATTCCTCCTGTTGATGCACCTTGATAATTTGTCCATGCTGATGTTGTTATAAGTGTGCTATTTCCAATAGTATTAAACTTAACAGTGTCATCATGCATAATTTGATGTTCCTGTATTCTAATAATATCTAGATCATGGCTTTCGAAATTATACTTGAGTTCTAGTTGTTTATGTTCTTCTCGTATTGTTCTAACGTTCATAGTTGATACAATAATTTCTCGTTTGCATCTTAATAGTTTGGCCTTATTACCTACGCGTTTCTCAAGATCTACCCTTCCTTGCGGGTTTGGAGTAGGTCTTGCTATGGGCGTAACTCCTATAGCAGTGCATTTGAATTCAGAGTTGCACTCTCTTAGCCTTTACCTAAAGAGGTCTAACTACAAGGCAGCAGAAAGATTTGGGATCAGAGTTACCTTCTCCTAGATCCCCTACAATGTAGCCTGGACACTAAGTAAACAGTTTACCGTGGTATGCCACTTGGAGGCATTGAAGGAGTCTTGACTTGTAGAACCATACAACTATCAGGAAATGTCTTACACGCTCGGCCTTACTTTTCGCTTTTTATGGCTAGGTGGTGGATGTAGCTATACGCCCTATATATATATATATATATATATATATATATATATATATATATATATATATATATATATATAGGTATTCATAATAGGTATTAAATAGCTGAATGTATTTTCCAAAAAGAATTTTTTAAAAGAACTTTAAAAAATATGTATTGAATAGTTACCATTACATTTTTAATTGTCCTTTTAAATTTATATTTTTAACTTTTAATGTGACGTATATTAATATTATTAATTTTTAAATTAATTTATAAAACTATGACTTTTAACTAATAGCTGACTCATGACATAATTTAATTTAACTTTTATCCGACATATAATATAATTTACTTTTAAAATGACTTATTGAAAATTTTAACTGACTTTGACTTTGACTTTTATTATATTTTTATTTTTTTAATCTAACCCGCTTTAGGTTTTTATGTTTATTATAATTTAGTTATATAGATTTTTTCCTATTATTTAGTATACTATAACATTGACTCTTAATTAATAAATCTTATTAACATATTTTATATCGGGTAGTGAGTATGCATTTTCTCGCTCCAAATATTACCAGTGTATATATTATTGGCGAAAGTATATTCCCTAAGGTTTTGGACTTGATGAACCCATATTCTGAATGTTGATATACTATGGGTTTTATGCTTTATTAGTCGATGATGTATACATATATGTTAATGATTTAAATGTTTTACTCTATTTATTGTTCTACTATTTCTTATTTTTAATTATATTCCTATCTAATTTTTTTCTTCATAATCATAAATGGGTGAAAATTTATAAGCTCTGCTTCTTCCTTCACCCAGGCAATTGCCAAATTTGATTTTATTATTATTATTATTATATATATATATATATATATATATATGAATATTACATATTATATAAATATTTACGTTTGGCATCTCTTCATAATTAGGAAATATTATGTTTCCTGATATTACGTTCATACAGCTAATTAGTAACGGCTAATTATTAATTATTAATATATACGCAATACATGAATACACACACATACACATATATATATATATATATATATATATTTAGAGTTTATATATAAAATATATAATTCTACATATTATCAACATTTATACATATTATCAAAAATAAAAGGGCCTTGATATGCGTTCCTTGATATACGTCCTCGATAAAAGGGACTCGTATACGTGCCTTGACATACTATTCGGCTTCATTCCGAGTTAGGCATTAAAGTCTCCTCCTATTATCAGTACATAATGCTTTGTTATCTGCCCTGTTAATGACGCGAGATCTTTATAAAATCTTTCAGTATCTTGTTCATCATTAAAATTTGTTGAACTGTAACATGATATATCTGTTGTCTGTGTATTTCCATGAAAATTAATTATAATTATTCTGGGTGTTAGTTTATCTATAGATACCCAGGCTACCAAATTTATTTGAAATAACTAGGTACAAGTTATATTTCCATGGTTAGAATAGATGGTTATTTTGTGAACATTACTGCTGTTATTACTGCTGCATAAACACTCCTTCATACCTAGTTATTTACCGGTTACAAGGTTAACTTTACTACTTTAATTATTTGTTTTAAATAGGTGAATAGTTGGGTATTTAAATAGGTAAATAACTAGATACATGTTTTATTTACTCGGTTATTTTATGTAAATGACTCCTGCATAAACACTCCTTCAATACCTAGTTATTTACCGGTTACAAGGTTATCTTTACTACTTTAATTATTTGTTTTAAATAGGTGAATAGTTGGGTATTTAAATAGGTAAATAACTAGATACATGTTTTATTTACTCGGTTATTTTATGTAAATGACTCCTGCATAAACACTCCTTCAATACCTAGTTATTAACTTGGTACCAGGTTATATTTACTGCTGTTATTTATCTTGGTACTAGGTTATACTTATTGCAGTTATTTAACTTGCTACTAGGTTATATTTAATTCTATAACTATATGTTAGCTAGATGAATAGATACATATAAAAAAACACTAAAGCTCAAATTATTAATCATTTTTATTTATAAATAGATTTAAACGTCACATCAGTCCTCCAAATCTGTCTTTTCTGATACCTATGGAAAAAAATAATTAATAAATATCGAAGTGAATATGTATTATACAATAACTAAAAATGAAACTGTCTATATTAACATCATCAAGTTCCTTTGTCCTTCTATTGTCCCTTTGTTGCATTTCCTTTAGCACCTCTCCTAATCTAGGACTTTACAGGCCTCCGAAATGTTCTTAGCATAAAGCTGATGGAAATATAATAATAATTAATAAATATTTAAGTTTTATTTATACATTATTTAAAAAATAAACTGTCTATATTAGTAATAAATATATAAATATTGTGTAGGGATAGGTCAGGATGGTATTTGTGAATGATGTATTTTTTAATTTTTGGAAGTTTATTTCATGTTTTAATATTGCTTTATAGATTGTGAGAATATATTTGAATTGATATTCAACCCATTACAAATACTAGTTTTGAATACATTTTTTCAATATGAAAATGTATAAATTATAATATAATGTAATAAGCATTATAATATTCATATAAATATAAGAAAATGTTATATATATGCATTACTATGAGGAACCAACAAAATATGTTTATAAAATATACATACATTAAACATAATGCATTATATATGATCACTATCAAATATGTATTATAATTATAACAATAGAATTTTTAATCAAATTGAAATTTGTAAATTTATATAACAATAGAATATATATTTTCATATTTTAATTTAGAACTCATAAATAATATAAAAATATATAAATATATACTATTAATATGTAATACTAATATGAAATTGTATATGAATAAATGTTGATCTTATATACAATCAGTATATATGATCACTATATATTATTAAATACACCAAATAATATATAATATACAATCAGTATATATGATCACTATATATTAAATACACCAAATAATATATAAAGTATATAGTATAATATCAAATATAAATGATAATCAAATATTTATTATAATTAAATAAAAATGTTCATATATTAATTTAGAACACAAATTACATTTAAAAATAAATCAATATATGAATATATGAAATTGTATATGAACAAATGTTATATATATATATATATGCATTATATATATTCACTATATATTATTAAATATAACAAATAATATATATAAAGTATATACTATATACTTTATAGTAAAATATCAAATATTTATTATAATTATATAAATTGAATTTTAAATTTATATAACAATAGAATATATATTTTAATTTATTAATTTAAGAAATTTGTTAATTTATATAACAATAGAATATATATTTTCATATTTTAATTAAGAACTTATTAATAATATAAAATTGTATAAATACATACTATATGAAATTGTATATGAAAAATGTTGATATTACATACAATCAGTATATATGATCACTATATATTATTAAATACCACAAATAATATATATAAAGTATATAGCTGTAATAGATATATAGTATAGGTATATAGGTATATAGTATAATATCAAATATAATTTATAATCAAATATTTATTATAATTATATAAATTGAATTTTTAAATCAATTGAAATATGTAAATTTATATAACAATAGAATATATATTTTCATATGTTAATTTAGAACTCATAAATAATATAAAAATAGATCAATATATACTATAAGAAATTGTATATGAACAAATGTTATATATATATATGCATTATTAGAGAAACCAGAAAATAGGTTTATAAAATATACATACATTAAACATTATGCATTATATATGATCACTATAAGTTATACAAAAATATTTATTATAAATAAATAAATAGAATTTTTAATAAAATTTAAATTTATATAATTTGTAAATTTACTTTACAATAGAATATAATATATTTCATATTTTAATTTACAACTCATAAACAATATAAAAATAGATCAAATCATACTATATATATAGAAATATAATTGATAATATATATATATATATATATATATATATATATATATATTTATAATATATATGCATTATTAAGAGTAACCAGAACATAGGTTTATAAAATATACGTTTATTAAACATTATTCATATTTAATATTATAAAATATAATAAATATAAAGTATAATATCCAATATTTATAAACAAATATTTATTATAAATATATAAATTGAAATTTGTATAATTTGTAATTTATATAATAATAGAATATAATCTCATTTTAATACAATATATTATATATAATCAGTATATATATGCATTATTATAAGGAACCATCAAATTGGTTTATAAAATATACATTTATTAAACATTATTCATTATACTATCTATATATTTATATATAGGATAAGGTATTAAAATAATAAATAAATAAATATATAAAGTAACTCTCTCTTGTATAAGAATACATTTGTTTTAATCAATGGGTCTACAATATATAGCTATTTAATATTGTGACTTTAGTAATGCCAATGTATTTTTAAAAAATAGAAAATGAAATAATTGTAATATATATGTATCCATATGAATAACTATATGTAATACATATCTAATTAAAATTAATTTCTTTGACTACAAAGTATGTTCACATGGGAACAACCTTTTTTATAAAATATAATACTAATCACTGTGATATATATATCAGTGATTATATATATATTGCCTAAATCTGATAATAATATATTATATTGAATATTATGAATATTATATCAACTATTAATGACTAATAGTTTTATTGTGAATTAATTTTTATATAAATAGGTCATTTCCAATCATATTAATAATTATATTTGTAATATTAATTTATATAGATATAAATTATATAGAAACTCACCATTTATGCATATTCCTCCTCTGATTGCAGTGTGTTCTCTAGCTCCAGTAAATACCCAGTTGATGGAACTGCAACGGAGACACTAGATATAATAGCATCCTCTGTATTGTTCTTTACCTTGTTCTGAAAATATATTGAATACAAATTAAATTATATATATATATATATATATATATATATATAATTGATATATATATATTAAACAGTTCCTCCAACACATTATTTTTATCTGTAGAATTATTTAATTTTATATAATTGTTGTAACTAGTATATAGGAAAAAATGTATATAGTATATTAAAATTTTAATTATTCATTAATAATATCAATTTATTTATGTATGCCAAATAAAAGTTATATATATATATGTGCAGTAAACTTGATAACAGTGGGTATCACCAGTATCGGTTATAACTGAAATATTATGATTTGAATACAATAATATTAACTATATTAAAAACAAATAACTTATGGATAATAATATGGATAGTTTAATATTCCAACATACAAAAAACTGTAAAATTACTATTTGAAAACAAACATACTACTAGTTATTCACTACTATTCAAAGGAATCTATTATTTAATATATATATATATATATATATATATATATAAATACATTTATAATTAATGTTTTTACTATGTAAAGTAATATCTAAATACTATAACTATGATTGAAATATAGTATTTTAATTCTAAATAATTATTGAAAAGTATAATATTTGAACAACTCTGGTATTTTTTATTTTTGGTTTAAACTTAGATAACTCAAAAACACAACCTGACCAACCCTGCTAATAACTGATTTGATAAATGTATACATTAATGTATAATATTATCAAAAATGATAAAAACAAATTTACTTTTCATCATATATTTACTAACAAATGAATTATTGATACTGTTCTGTGTTGTGAATGCCTTGCTCCATCATAAACTGATTCTATGGGTAGACCATTAAACACTTTATTACGATTACCTGAAAATATATGTTATTTTACATTAGAATCAGAATTATACCGGCACTTATTTAAAAATAGTTTCGTGTGAGGTATCCCAATAGCGAAATATAGTTACAGTTTTAAATAGATGGCATAAGTTCATATACATGTTATATAATAATAATATCAGAATTTAGGCATGACAATGTTAAACGAAGAAGCGAGATACTTATATCTAGTCGTTTACCCATTTCACTTTCCTAAAGAATATTTATGAGGAGAAAAGTATAGTAAAAGTAAAATTAAAATAAATATAATAAAATTTTAAGATTTAAAGTTAGTAAAATTATATACAAAATAACAAAATTATCAATACACATTTAATTATTTAGTTTTCTATTAGAATAATACATTTATAAAAAATCAGAGATATTAAATTTATATCAAGAATAGCCAACAATAATTGAAAATAATGAGGATAGATGGTGTATCAACTTCAGGGATATGGGTGCGTCAGGTCCAATGATGTAGGGATCATATTTGTTCCAAGAATAAGAACACTGACAATACTTTCCTCTCAATACAAGTATATCCATTTCTTCGATACGTACCATACCCACATTAACACAAAAATATCAGCCATTCCGTCATAAAAAAAAACAATATAAAATAGATTTAACGTACATAATACGTTAATATGTCCATAATTATATATTATCTTTTAATCACATATTTACTAACAAATGAATTATTTCAGTTCTGTGTTGTAGATACTCCATAAACTGATCCTATCGGTAGACCAATAAGTACTTTATTACGATCACCTGAAAATATATCTTATTTTAGTTTGGAATCACAGTTTTAGTCGCTTTATTTAAATATAATTGTTTGGCATCTAAATAATTAAATATACGATACTAAATAGATAGAAAAAGTGTGCATAAATTTTATATGTACCTGATAATATACTTTTAAAGTGTAAATATATATAGAATCGGTCTCATATTTATTTATGGTACATAATACGCACATGAAAATCCGCATAAGATATATTTTATAAATTAAATTTCACTAGTGCAACAGCTTAGTAGTATATATTGGGAATAATATTATATATATATATATATATATATATTATCGAGATAATCTCGTACGGTTACCAATAAACGATATTATCTCGTACGACTTGAGTCCAATTATTAAATTTAATTTAATTCATAATTATACAGTTCTTATACGAATATATATAATACAATATATTATATCAATATTAATAAGTTATTATATATAATCGTATAAGAATTATATAATTATGAAATAAATTAAATATAGTATGTTGTTCGAAAATACCTCTTATGAGATTACTGGCTACCTCTCGTACGTTGATAATCAGATATTATATATGAGATATATGATATAAAATAGTAAATAAATATTTATTCGTAGCATAAATTATGCACTAGGCACAATGTGAGGTATTTTATTAATACGGTAATATAATAATTATTATTAAATATATATTGAATAATTTATATTAGTTGTATTGTAATGATAATAATTAGTTATAATGTATAACTATGTGGAGTAATAAAATAGTCAATTATATTATATAATTTTAATATATGTCACAAATTATGTGCAGATAATACTTAATATGTCACGATTTTTGTGCGGATTACGTCCAGATATCACATAGTTTAACTAAGATAACTATGATGGTTATCATCCAGGGTTATCATAGTTAATGCTTTATAAATATTATTGAATTAAGTATAATGAATAAAATATAATTATTATAATAATACACACATTTCTAGAATATATTTCTAATATTATTATAATATTATAATAATTATATATATTTAATATAATATTATATAATTATTATAATAATATAAGAAATAATAATTATGGATATATAAATTATATAATATAATGTATACGGAATTTCTGGATCTATTTCGCCATTTTCGTTATTTAGAGCGCTTACGTGGTTCTATATCTAAATAATATTTAGTAAATACCCGAAGCTAGTCTTATAACTATGATAACATATTTTACTATAACTATTGAAACAATGTATATATATATTTTTTAAATAATTTTAAAATATATAATTTTAATATTTAAATTATTAAGTTATGCGTACATTATTAAACAAGTTATAAATATTTAAAAAATATATCAAATATTTTGTAATTCATATAGTATTATAATATTATTATTAATATAATTAATATAATTATTATTATATCATATAATATTATATTATATTATATTATATATTTAATATATAATATTATATATTTAATATAATATTAAATATATGAATTATTAAATTTATTTTATCTTTTAAATATCTAAATAAAACCTTTTTCTTTTTGTCATTAGTCATCATGTGTTTAGATATTTTGCTTGAAGTATTTATATGTTATAATACAGAATATTATGTTATACTATTATAAATATAAACATGATAATATGATACAAATATTATTTTAGAGTTAAAGCAAAGATTTTCCGAAGGATTCGCAAAATCTTTGGTTAAAGTAAATTCTAGAAGGATGCGAGCAGCATGTTTTCACACGTGATATGTTATGGGCGGGGCTTGTGAGCGTGCACTTCGAGGACATGAATATTATATACAAGGACTTGAACTATTCTCAGAATAGTTATTAATTAATAATTCTGCATGTTAAAAACAATGACTTCGCTATAGGCTATTTGAATTGAGTGATTAGCCGGGTGATTAGTTATTACTTTAACTTTACATGAATTATTGACTTTGCAGTGATATATAATGTATATTCATACACGATTATTCAGATCTAAATATAACTTATACGCGTGCATATAGGCCTACATTATATTATAATATATATTAATACATTTGATTTTTTATTAAATTTAAATTATTACTATTAGAAATTATTCGATTATAATTCGAATATGTTACGTACATATGATATAGATATAGTTTTAGAATGCCCGTTTAATTTCAAGTAGAAACAATATATTAAATATGTATAATAATATAATCCATCGCTAAGTTATCCGTAATAGTAACTGTACAATTAGGAATTTGTTAATAAATTGTTGTTGTTATTAAATTCAATTATTACTATTATAAATTATAAGTTAACTTATAGTAATTACTATAACATTTACTATAACGGATAACATATTGATGGAATATATTATTATTATAATAATTATACATATATAATATATTTGTTCTACTTTAAATACAGCATAATAGCATAATCATTATGATAATGTAAACATGTAATTACATGTTAAACATGATGTTTACATGTTTAGAACTCATGAGTTCTATATAGTATCTATAATAGTTTCATTCCAAATTCCACTTAATTTCTAGAAGAAGTAATATATAATATTGTTTAAATATATATATATATATATATATCTACAGTAACAGTAATTACGGTTACTGTTTTACTGGTTAACTATTTCTATATATAATTTCTGAAAGTCCAATTAATTGTAAATAGAAGCAATATATTATACATATATAATAATATTATATTAAATATAACATAACGATACGTATATATAATAGTAGGTCCTAAGTCCTAGGTCCTAAGTCACTTATTAAAGTCAATTACCTAATTATCTTAAGTAAGCCTTGCTGTAAGGCCCTTACAGTGTAAGGACAGGTATATTTTGTAATTATTTGTGACATATTTTGTTCTACAATTACTTAATTACTTTCGAACAAATATATACAAATATCTACACATTATTATTAAGTTAAACAGTAATTTTATAATAAAGTAACACCATAATAGGTCAACTGTTATAGTATGAATTATATTATAATTCAAAAATGAATAGTATTAGGTTATATTATATATTTACCTATATTATTATTTACTAATTTATCTATATCCACTTATCTCTATAATTAAATCCCACCTATTTAAATTATACGTAAATTTATATAAATAAAAAATAGTGATTTAGCCAGGATGTCTAGCATGATGTATTAGAATACATTTTGTATAAAAGTACTTTTATGGTACCTAGACGTCTAGGTTCGAATCCCCGCCGTTGCATAATTTTATTTATTAATATTTATATATATATACCGACAAATTTGTATATTAATATATATTTATTAATTTATAAATTATATAATTAATTAATTATATAATTTATAAATAAATATTATTCAAATAATATTAATATTAATAATTCATATATTATATATATATATATATATATATATTATTTTAATATATTTAAATAATTTATTCTTCTAAATAAATTAATAATATTAATATTAATTTGTAATGCTATTATGCTGATATTATGTTGTTATTATTATAATTTCAACATAATAGCAGCATAATATACATGTAATAGCAAAATAATAGTAGCATAATAGAATTACAAATTAATAACAGCATAATAGATTTTTAATGGCAACATAATACAGCATAATAGCATAATGTAAACATTTGAGGCTATTATTTATGCTATTATGCTTCTATTATTAGGATATTACTGTTAGCAGGGTTTAGTAATGTAAATAAATAGATACCAAATGATATATAACCTATAGTTATGAAAATAACATGCTACCTAATGATATATAACCTATAGTTATGAAAATAACATGCTACCTAATGATATATAACCTATAGTTATGAAAATAACATGCTACCTAATGATATATAACCTATAGTTATGAAAATAACATGCTACCTAATGATATAATACCTATAGTTATGAAAATAACATGCTACCTAATGATATATAACCTATAATTATGAAAATAACATGCTACCTAATGATATATAACCTATAGTTATGAAAATAACATGCTACCTAATGATATATAACCTATAGTTATGAAAATAACATGCTACCTAATGATATATAACCTATAGTTATGAAAATAACATGCTACCATATGATATATAACCTATAGTTATGAAAATAACATGCTACCTAATGATATATAACCTATAGTTATGAAAATAACATGCTACCTAATGATATATAACATATAGTTATGAAAATAACATGCTACCTAATGATATATAACCTATAGTTATGAAAATAACATGCTACCTATTGATATATAACCTAGAGTTATGAAAATACCCGGATACTTAATGATATATAACCTAAAGTTATTTTTACTACTAATTTTATACCAATTTATTGATGATTTGGTAGCCTGGGTATGTATACTTTATATGTTGCATTATATGCGAGAGGACTAATAAGTATTCCAATTCCTCGAGTGGCGGCGTTAATACTATTTGTCCAGCTGAATAGGTTTATAATTTCCATTTTCCTATTTATGCATAGTATACCCTGTTTCGTTACCTCGCATGATGCTATAAGTTCAGGTACTATCATACTTTTTGAAGTGTTTGAGTATTTAGCGATCCACAAATCAGATTTTTCGTTGTATTTAATAATTTAGAATAGTCTTTTTTCTCAGTAGTTATTTTTTCAACAACAACCTGAGGTAATATTGTTTTTTTATGATCCCTTTTTAACTGCGCGACGAGCGATGCCGGATGGAATTGAGTTGTTTGAATTGGAATTGGTTGTATACATTATATAATATATTATGATTTGCTTTCAATGGTTATTATGTGTATATGCGGTTACCATATCAATTTCGGATAGTGATGAAGAAATGTGGGCCTAGGATCCTACGCAAACTAAGCTCTCCACATAATTCCACTTAAATGAAAAATAAATATATTTATTTATTAATATATATATTAATTAATATATATATATAGTAATATATATTAATATAAATACATTATATTTATTAATAAATTAATTAACATAAATATGTATATCTATACATTATATCAATTAATAAATAAATTAATATATATATTATATTTATAGATATTAATATATTTATTTATATATGTATACTTTGTATCTAGTAATATATGGAGTCGATAATATAATATATCAATATAAAACACCATAATTAATTATATATTAATTAAAATAATTTAAATAATATACATGTATATATTATTTATCTAAACTTACATAATAAATATAATATTGTAATAGGTTATAACATCCTATTATATCATAATATTATTTATAATATCTGTAATTTAAGATATCGATCGGTTTTGTTATCTATTACTAATTGTTATTTAATTGTTATTTAATATTGTTGTCGGTACCTCTAATTGTTATGTAATGTATGCATTCGTCGAGTAATATTCGCTTGACCAGTACTATTACTCGCTTGACCACTAATAATATAATGGAGATACCATGCCTAACTTAATAACATACAACTATTGATGAAGAGACTAACAATAGCATATGTTAATGATCCAATGTACGGTCGTATATAATGTATACATTGTATACAATGTATACTTAATACACAATGTATACATACTGTACAAAATTCGTGTTTAGGCATTCATAGTGAACGGTCGTGTTTTTACCATATTGTGCATTCAACCAAATCAACATTCAGATAAGTTATTTAATTTAAAATTTGTTATAAAATTGTATGTATTACAATTATATATTTCTCTATAAATCATTTACTATTTAATATACATTAACTATCATTTATATATATATATATAATATCTTATATTTTATATAGGTGTATATATATATGGATATATAATTATATTTATTTATATATTTATTTAATTTACATAATAATTATGGCTAATGGTAGAATGTCAAATTCTGAATTATCTGACTCTATTAAAAATTATATTAAAGATATGTTTGATACTAATATTAAATCTATTATTGAACAACATAATACAATTATTATAGATCTAAAAGATACTATATTAGATTTAAAACACAAATTAAAAATAATAATAAACATAATGATAGCATAATACAATATTATATTCTAGTATGGTAACTAAAAATCTTGATGAAATTAAATGTACTATAAATGATACTGTACCCAAAAATATTGAAAATATATATGAAGATAGTAATCGTAAAAAAACTCTCATAATATATAATATAGAAGAAAAAAAATTTAATAAAAAAATAGATAAATTTAAATATGATAAAGATTCAATTAATAGTATTATTAGTGAAATTAGTGATGTTGAAAATATATCCATACAAAATATACATAGAATTGGTAAAATAAATATAGATAGTGAAACCAATGAAATAATAAATAATATGGTGGTGTAGCTATTTTAGTGAAAAAAATGTATAAAACATCAATAATTGATAATCTATCTATTTCAATTAAAGATTCAATTGATATTGTTTCTATTCAAATAATAGATGAAAAATCAAAAAAACACAATATTTTATCTGCTATATACCGCTCGCCTGATAGTGATACTACTGTATTCAATGGTTTAATTTTTAATTTATTTTCAAATTATATTAATAAAAATATATTTCTATGCGGAGATTTTAATATAGACTTTTCAAAAAATTCAAATACTACACAATTTTTTAATTATATACTATCTCAATTAGGTGAGAGACCTCCATTATTAATATATATATATACCCGTACAACAATAAATACAAATACATTAATAGATATATCTATATATCTATATCTATATATATCTATCTATAATATCATAACTAATAGTAAAAATATATTAACTAGCGGTATTATAGAATCTGATATAACAGATCACTCTATTTTATTTTTTATTTTTAATTTTAAACATACAAATATACCTAATACTAAACCATACATCAGAAATAAAAAAAATATCAATAATTTGAAAAAAGAATTGAATATTATAAATTGGCAAAATGAAATGGTAAGTAATGACCCTTTAAATTATTACTCTTGTTTTATTAAAAAGTTAAATTTTCTAATGGATAAACATTGTCCTTTAATACATACAAATATAAAAAACGATTATATTAATCCTTGGATTACAAATAAACTTAAAAATGCCATTAAAAAAAAGAATAAACTGTTTTCATTTTATAAAAACATAAATGTCAAATTGCGTTAATGAGATATAAAAAATTAAAAAATAAATTAATCAAACATTTAAAATTTCAAAAAAATAAATATTATAATGAATTATTTTCTAAAAATAATCAAAGTGATAATTGGAAAATAATTAATAAACTAATTAATAAAAAATATAATAACTTTCCAAATATATTTATTTACAATGGTATTGATATACATAATGAAAAAGATCAATGCGAATATTTTAATAACTATTTTTCTAATATTGGTGAAAATATTGTGAATACAATACATAATAGTAGTAACTAGTGATGTACATTTAGGAGATTTTTTACTATCTCGAGATAATCAAATACTAAAATATACTGTCTCGAGATAATCAAATACTAAAATATACTGTCTCGAGATAATCAAATACCTCGATGAAAATTTATACCGATAGCAATCGCAAAGTATTAAAAAAATAAGAAACAAATGATTAAATTATAATACTATTTATTAATATAAAGATTACTATATAAAGATAACTTTATTAATATGTAAAAATATTAATTTGTCAACTAATTGTGGCAATATACGGTTTAACCGATTCGTCAATATACAGCTTGCAGAACTGAATACTCGCTCGGATGCAACTGAATTCCTCGGATACATAGGTATCGTTTTGCTAAGTTAGCCAAAGATAGGATATGGGCATCATTTTCTTTATACCAACTCAATGGATTAGTATTGGGTCAAGTCACTGGCATTTTCATATATTTGTCAAACTCATCCTCCTCCTATGATAGAGTATACATCTTATAAATCTTAGCTAACTATATAAATTATATAAACTATATAAAATAGATAATTTGATGCCGATACAAGAAATTATGTTGACGAGATAGATAATTTTATGTCAAGATAGATAATTTGATGACGAGATAAGTAATTATGATGACGAGATAGATAATTTGATGACGATATAAGTAATTATGAGGCTGAGATAAGTAATTATGATGACGAGATAGATAATTTGATGACGAGATAAGTAATTATGATGACGAGATAGATAATTTGATGACGATATAAGTAATTATGAGGCTGAGATAAGTAATTATGATGACGAGATAAGTAATTATGATGACGAGATAAGTAATTATGAGGCTGAGATAAGTAATTATGAGGCTGAGATAGATAATTTGATGACGAGATAAGTAATTATGATGACGAGATAGATAATTTGATGACGAGATAAGTAATTATGAGGCTGAGATAAGTAATTATAATGACGAGATAGTTAATGTGATGACGAGATAAGTAATTATGAGGCTGAGATAAGTAATTATGATGACGAGATAGATAATTTGATGACGAGATAAGTAATTATGATGACGAGATAGATAATTATAATGACGAGATAGTTAATGTGATGACGAGATAAGTAATTATGAGGCTGAGATAAGTATTTATGATGACGAGATAGATAATTTGATGACGATATAAGTAATTATGAGGCTGAGATAAGTAATTATGATGACGAGATAGATAATTTGATGACGAGATAAGTAATTATGAGGCCGAGATAAGTAATTATGAGGACGAGATAGATAATTTGATGCCGATACAAGTAATTATGATGACGAGATAAGTAATTATGATGACGAGATAAGTAATTATGAGGCTGAGATAAGTAATTATGAGGCTGAGATAAGTAATTATGAGGCTGAGATAGATAATTTGATGACGAGATAAGTAATTATGATGACGAGATAGATAATTTGATGACGAGATAAGTAATTATGAGGCTGAGATAAGTAATTATAATGACGAGATAGTTAATGTGATGACGAGATAAGTAATTATGAGGCTGAGATAAGTAATTATGATGACGAGATAGATAATTTGATGACGAGATAAGTAATTATGATGACGAGATAGATAATTTGATGACGAGATAAGTAATTATGAGGCTGAGATAAGTAATTATGATGACGAGATAAGTAATTATGATGACGAGATAGATAATTTGATGACGAGATAAGTAATTATGAGGCTGAGATAAGTAATTATAATGACGAGATAGTTAATGTGATGACGAGATAAGTAATTATGAGGCTGAGATAAGTAATTATGATGACGAGATAGATAATTTGATGACGAGATAAGTAATTATGATGACGAGATAAGTAATTATGATGACGAGATAAGTAATTATGAGGATGAGATAGATAATTTGATGACGAGATAAGTATAAAATATTTATATGATATGTATTTATAATTTAAGTTAACGTATTAAGTTGCCTAATTAAGTTGCGTATCAAGTACTAATTATAATAGTATAAGTTAAATTAAATTATAAATACGCAATTATTATAATATTATTCTGATATTGTTCTGTATAATAAATATACCGTGATTTAATTATATTTTATTATTACATATTGTCTTATATAATACCTCATATAATAATATATACATATATATATATATATATAATATATATATATATATATATATATATATATATATATATAATTATAATTTATGTAGTAATGTATATTTTCAAAATTAATGATATATAACAATATAATTGTAAAATAAAAATATTTATTTTTTAAATAAATATTTGTTAGAAATTGTATTATTGGATATTTAAAAATAATTATTATGATTTATTATAACTAATAAATTATATCACTAATAAGTGTAATATTACACCATCAGGAATATCATTCTGTTTTACCGAACAGTTAATGGAATTACATATAGGGGAATTATGTCTAATACGGGCCAGTGTGTAATACGGGCCACTGCGATATCTCAGTAACTATTGTTCAAATCAAAAAAAAATATATACAAGATTTATTCAGTATCACATTTATATTAATAAGGGGTATTTTTTTTTTAATAGTTGCATTTATATTTCTAATATTGATCATTATATCAAAAAATAGTTTACAAATGAAAATGTACTAAATAATTATTTATTTATCCACCATTTTCGTTAATAAATATAACATTAATTAAATAATTCAAAGCACGATTGGAATGATTAATTAAATACGAAGAATATAAATGTATACATTCTACTTTATATTCAATATTAAGTGCGTGGGGGTTTATTTAACAAGTGTATCAAATGTTTGCAATACGGGCCACCTAATGTTAGTAATACGGGCCACATGACCAATGAAAATACTTGATTCTATGTTACTATTTTACAATATTATATCACTGAAATAAAATGTAATATAAGTGCGTGCGACATCGTGCGTGTATTAATGCCACCGATATAAAGAATTTTCTTTATATCATATATTCATACCATCGATATAAAGAAAGTATGATTCATACATGCGTTTATTGATAGATCGAACTATTACGAGAGTGGTTATAATGAATGTGTACATTATTATCATAGAAATTACAATTAGGTGATTCTAATGTATATGATTATTGCACCGTATGTATTCATATTTACGTATACTCATATGTATTTTAATATATACATATATATATATATATATATATATATATATATATATATATACACTATATATACGCATATACTCATATCCATATGTATTGATATATAAAGGCATATTATATGTTTAAATATATATGCATTTATAATATTGTACATATATTTGAATATATGAGAGGGAATAAGTGTACTCGTTGTGTACGATTGTATTATATATAACCACATATTTATACTCATAGATACATACTCATATTAATATATATATATATATATATATATATATATATATATATATATAACTTTAGCAAATGTGATATTATTTGTAATTATATCAGTGTATAAATTTTAATATTAAATAATAAAATCATTATTGGTATCTATAGATATCTATAATTATCGACTATAATCGATAATAAATATTATATTGAAATATAATTGATATAATATAATATGCATTAAAGCATAATGTAAATTTTAATATAATGGAATAAATATTATCTAAACTTAGTGAGATCGGAAACTATTGTTAGCTCATCGAGATGGCATCTAATATATATCTAGCGAGGCAGTAATTATATTTATGTGCATTGTTTGTTTATAATAATATAATTAATAATAATAATAATATAATTATGAAAGAAAGTCGTATATGTAAATCCATAGATGTTACAATGTATTTCATTTGAAGTAATTTGAAGTAATATGAATTTCTGATCAGTAATTCGACTTATTAATGTGTTTACTAATAATAGATAGGTTGTATATTATACAATGTATAATGTATAAAATATATTATTATTTCTATGGTATTAATATTATAAACCATATGTTTGGTAAATAGTTTATGTATACAAGTATATGCTTATGATTATATGATATTATTTATAATACTTACTTACTTAGTTACTTAGTCCCGTGACGTCGCCATCGTAGGGGGAACACATGATAATGAATAGCACAACTTTCTCCATTTCGAACGATCTTTTGCAATATCTAAAAGTTGCCTAAGAGAAAGATGGGAAAATTCGAATATATCATTCATCCAATTTCTTTTAGGTCTTCCTCTTTTCCTCTCACCTTCGACATATCCATGAAGAATAGTATTAGCTAACGAATCGTGACGAGTTATATGTCCGAATTTGGTCATTTTTCTTCTCATGATAATATCCAGAAGTGGTACATATGGGCCGACTTTTTTATTAATTTCATTGCTTACAAATATATTAGTTTTTCTTTGTTTATAGCTAATATTTAAAAGTCGTCTGTGTGCTTTTGATTCGAAACTACGTATCTTCTTTTTAGATTCTTCTAGTAATGTCCAGCTTTCGCATCCGTACAACAATGTTGAAATAACTAGAGAGATGTAGAGTCTGTATTTAAGTTTGAAATCAATTTCTCCACTACGCCAGATCTTCTCCAATTTCACAAGGGCTGTAACTGCTGTCGCTAGTCTTATTTGGATTTCTTTCTTTGAATTTCCGGTGTCGGTTAGCATTGCTCCCAGATATTTGAAATTTTGAACATTTTCAAGTTGTTTGCCGTACATAGTGATCACAGGTGGTGTTGAATGATCTCCATTTACAAGAATTTTACTTTTTTCATGGTTAATTTCCATACCGTATGATGTCGAAGCTTTTTCTAGAGAATCTGTGAGGGATTGCAACTCACTTTCTGAACCAGCGATGAGATCTATATCATCAGCGAATCTTAAGTTGTTGATTTTTCTTCCTCCTATTGCTATACTTGACGATTGATCTACTAGAGAGTCTTGCATTATTTTTTCTAGAAATATATTGAATAGAACTGGCGATAGTAAGCAGCCTTGTCTAACTCCTACTGTCGTATCGAACTTAGTTCCTATCTGGTTGTTCAATAGTACTGCGCTTTTTGCTGATTCGTAGAGTGACTTTATGATTTTTACCAAGTCGTTGCCTATCCCAAATTCAGACATCACATTCCACAAACCATCATGCCATACTCTATCGAAGGCTTTCTTGAAATCGATGAAATTGAAATACATACTTTATAATAATTATATAGATATTTGTCAATAAATAATGAATGTTATCTTTTTCCTATTTTCAATTAATTATTAAATGATTTTATATAATATTATTCTACATATAGGTTGTGTATATTTTCACCGTTGCATTAATTTCCTAAGTCAGTTGATAGAAAATAATTATAAAATATAACATAGTCTCTAGAAACACATAGGTATGAATGTTTACATTATTCAGCATAGTATACGTTATATAGAACAATTAAAGTTACGCTCTCGATATTCTATAGAATTTATTTAATGCATTTTATTGTTAACTTTGTTCATTGTTATTTATTATATCTAACTTAATATAGCTACATATGTATATTATAATATTATAATATTTATATATTGCACATTTTGTTAACAACATTTTTGTTTATTCATATAAATCATTATTATATTTATTTATTGACATTTTCACTTAATATTTATTTTATATTGTATACAACATTTTTCAAATATATTCACTAATACAACACATATATATATAATTAATTATTAAAGTTTATATTTTTAAATTATATTTTAATATTGTTAATTCCTCTAGATCCTGCATACTATACAATATATATAGACATAAATAATTCATCGTAAATTATTAATTTATATATTATTATATATTCTAATTTATACCCAACGCCGTTAATTTTATTTTATATTTACTATTCTAAAGGCTACAATTAAAAATAAATTAAATCAATAATACAATTAAAATTCGCCATACAATTCAATATCTTATTATGCAATACTTTTTGATTCATTTGATTTTACAGTTTGATTTATATAGGAATCGATATCTGTGTTATACATATATTTTACATGTATCATATATTTTAACATTACATTGATATGAATATTAATTTATTTATTATAAATATAACTTTATTAATGACACATGTTCACCGAATACGTCTACACCTAATACCATCTAGGAACGCTAAACAGTTCCTAGATGGTATTAGGTGTAGAAGTATTCGGTAGAAATATAAGTAGTATATAATAACTCATCATTGTTTGTATCTTTATATGTGTATGTATGTATGTGTACGACGTATGCATACACTGTACGTGTGTGTATATATATATATATATATATATATATAATGTGTTTCATATTATCAAGTTGAGAGCGGCATATGTGTGGTGGATGCTTGGTGATATGTCTCCGGGAGTAGGGATGTAAGAATTCTATCTTGTGGCGGAAGATAGACACTCACGACATAGGATTTGGTCGACCCTTTACCTGAAAGCTGAAACTTCATGTAGTCATCTGACACATATATGCCTTTCTCTCGCTGGTTATAGTTATTTATAGTTATTCATAGCCTCTAACCTACAATTTAACCTACAATTTAACTTACAATTTATTTTATATTTTGTTTGTTTATTGTTTTTTTCTATTGTTTATTGTTTTTTCTATTCTGGTGCATAATTCATATAAGTCGTAAAGACTTCTTTATGTACCTTAAAGGAACTATTTTTTATTATATTAACAAATAATTGTTTATTATATATATATTGTTTAATATAGGTTTATTATACCTAATAATGTTTCTTTAAAAAATAAATTCATTTCATTTCATAATCACTTATCTATTAAGTATACTCTCACAATATATTGATAATAATACATATTAGTAATCGATAATAAGATCATTTAATAATTATATTTCCGTATTAAATATATAACAAATATATTAATTATCATATTTTGTGTTCAAAATATGAATTTAAATTTAAATAAATTAATGACAAACATTAATTATAATAAATACAATACAATACATATAATTAATTTTAATATGTGTAGTTAGTTGTATATATTTTAGGTTTAGATCAAATAATTTTTAAAAATAATAACCTAATACTATTTAAATATATCACCCTCGTATTTTAAATATATAAACTACAAATAATATATTATTTGTGTATATATACATTCAATTATACTAATACTACTTATACTACTACTACTACTACTACTACTACTACTACTACTACTACTACTACTACTACTACTACTACTACTACTACTACTACTACTACTACTACTACTACTACTACTACTACTACTACTACTACTACTACTACTACTACTACTACGACGACGACTACTACTACTACTACTACTACTACTACTACTACTACTACTACTACTACCAATTATTTAAATCAAATTATGTAATCTATTATTTATTTTATTCCTATATATATATATAAATAACGTAGATATTATCTACTAGATACGTAGGTTACATTAGTAGGTTGCCGTAGTTCACTATGGTGTAAATTAGTTTAAATCACTGAAATATATTAAAGTATGCGTGATAAGTATTCTTATAGCGTGAAAATGGTATCATCAATATAACAATTCAGTTGATTGGTTGAAAAATGATAACTACTTTCGCCATCTATTGGATGTTTCACCCGGCCCGTATTAAAACCACCTGGCCCGTATTACAAACATTGTTTGCAATACGGGCCGGGCACATTTTCTACGATAAATAACATTTTTACAAAAATTGAAATTGTAATGTTATTGACGTTTATAATATCTAAATCGTGATAAAATTTCATTAATTTATAATAATAAATAAAAAAGTTATTTGATACCATAAAAAGTGGCCCGTATTAGACATAATTCCCCTAGCAGGCATTTTTGTATGAAATATTATAAAATTGTATAGTTTGATATATCATATGATGAATTTTTTAAATCGCCATTTGCTGTGACCCTGTACGACAAGCGCGAAACGTACAGTGTACGTTTCGCGCTTGTCGTACTTTTCTCTATGGCGATATTAGTTGAATCACAGTCTATTCGTTTCTATGTCTAATATAGACATTTTCTATGATATTAATCTGTGAGTATATTAAAATTATCGTTCAATTTTTACAAATGAACTATAATAATTATCGTATATTCGAATTATCGGGGGTCGGTCTGAAACGGCGCCAATATTTAAAATAATACGAATTTGATTGACGTGTGGGGGGCGTCGCTCGCGCGAAACGAATTGAATATAGGTCATGACTAATTAGTGATAGCCGCTATGTGGCAAATATTCATTTTATGTAAATCATTTACTAAATGTATTATATACACAACTTGTTTACATTTATATACACTGTAGTTTATACAAGTTTCTTATATACTCTGCTATATATATATAATATATATAATGTGACAACATAAATATATATATAATATATAAACTAGTTATAAAATAAGTTTAAAATAATAAGTATATTGTCACATTATATATATATATATATAATATATAAACTAGTTATAAAATAAGTTAAAAATAATAAGTATGTTGTCACATTATATATATATATATATATATATATATATAGCATAGAGTATATAGGCAACTTGTATAAACTACAGTGTATATAAATGTAAACAAGTTGTGTATATAATACACTTAGTAAATGATTTACATCAAAGGAATATTTGCCACATAGCGGCTATCACTAATTAGTCATGACCTATATTCAATTCGTTTCGCGCGCGCGACGCCCCCCCACACGTCAATAAAATTCGTATTATTTTAAATATTGGTACTCCACAAAAATGTGGTATTATTTTGAATGTATTTAAATTAATGTTCATATTAAAGAGTTAAGTTTTCTTTAATTAATAATATCTAATAAATATAATTTATAACAATAGCTCATAAAATATCTGAAATAATTAACTGTGTGTGATAATAAATATGAACTTACCGGTGATTCCAAGATTAATTTGAAAGTTTAATTTTTAAATAAATTGTAAATAAACACCAATAATTATTAAAAATCCAGAAAAGTTAATGTTATTGTAGCAGAATTCGGTAACTATGTCAATGATTTTGCGAAGCATTCCTTTGGAATATCTTTGCTATTATTAAGTAAATTTTCAAGATTTATTGCTTTTTAAAAGTATATTTTATATTACCGGGTACCCGAAAAAAAACGGGTACCCGGTATTTTATGGAAAATTGCAACCCTTTCTCATCAAATACTAGATTCCGGGTCGGGTACCCGGTATTTGAACCCGTTTTTACATCACTAGTAGTAACAATGATTTAAATTACTAATATATAATCCATATAGTTTTTATTTCATACCTATTACTAATAGTGAAATAATTAACGTTACTAATAGCATGAAATCTAAAGTATCCATGGATGTAAATAATTATGATATGTCATTGATAAAACAGATTATTAATTGTATTTTATATCCTATAAATCATATATTTAATAATAGTATTGTAACTGGACTATTTCCAACGGATATGAAAAAATCAATTATAAAACCACTATTTAAAAATAATGATAATAAAAATATTATTAATTACCGCCCAATTGCACTTTTACCACACATTAGTAAATATTTGAAAAAATTATATATAATAGATTATCCAATTTCATAATTAAACATAAAATAATAAATAAGAATCAATATGGTTTTATTCCAAAATCTAAGACAACTATATCGCTTTTAAACATTCAGCATTATATTCTACAAAAAAATAGTGAACATAAAAAAATTGCAACAATTTTTCTTGATCTGAAAAAGCTTTCGATGTTGTTGATCATGTATTATTATTAAAAAAACTTGAAATATATGGAATAAGAGGAAATATATATAATTTAATAAAAAGTTATTTAAATAACAGAACATTTACCACAAAAATAAATAATTCATTATCGAATACTAAATATGTTAAGTACGGGGTTCCTCGAGGTTCTGTTCTGGGGCCCTTATTGTTTATAATTTTTATAAATGACCTACCAAATGTTTTTAAAAATGTGAATAATATTAATTTAAATTTATATGCTGACGATAAATCACTAACAATAGTGATGTTGAACTAACAAAATTACTTCAAATATATATGGATAAATTAAAATATTGGTTCGATATAAATAATTTAAAACTTAATATACAAAAAACTAAAATACTTCCATATTTTAATACTAAACTGACTAATGATATAACAATTTACACTATAAAAATTGATATTGTAGATAACTATAGATTTTTGGGTTTGTATTTAGATACAAAATTATCATTTAATATACATATTGATAATTTAAATATGAAACTTTCAAAAATAATATACTTAATTAAAAGGTTATCATATTTAAATATTAAAAATTTGATTTTATTATACAACTCTTTGTTTTTATCTAATTTAACATATGGTATTGAAATATGGGGTAATATTTATAATTCTAATTTAAATATATTAAATTTATCACAAAAAAAAATAATAAGAATAATTAATAAAAAGATTATTGACAATTCAAAATTACCATTAATAAGATTATCGCATACATAAATTTTATTTTATAATAGTAATATTTTAAAACTTGATGATCTTATAACTTTTAGAAATATTTTAATTATATATAATCTTTTAAATAATAAATATGTTAACGATATAACTGATTATTTTAAATTTAATAGAAATAAAACTAATTTATTTTACCACTTATGAAAACCAATAGATTCCAAAATACAATATTTTTCAAAGGACCTAAACTTATAATTTAATAATGTTTAATAATATTTTAAAAACTAATACAATTACTCATACTTTAAAACTGAAGAAAGTATTAAAATCATTTTTTATTAAACAGTATTGTTAATTTTTTTATAAATATTAATTATTATAATTTTGGCAAACATCTTTTTTTTAATCATTCTAAAACAATTACACATATTTATTATAAACAGTATTACAAAATGTACACATTTTTATTATAAACAGTATTACAAAATTTAAATTATAAACAGTATTAAAAATAAACTATTACAAATTAAACAGTATTAACAAATATAAATATTATAAAAGTATTATAATCTTTAAAAAAAAACAGTATTAAAATTATAAACATGGTTACATTACAGTATTAAAAAAATCTAAAAAAATTATTTAATTTATTGTATATTATTTTATCTTCATTTTTCTTTTTTTTCATATTACACTATCGCGATATTAACCTATTACATTTGTATGCTTATTATATAATAATCAATTATTTCTTTAACAGTTTTAATTTTAGTTTTTATTTAAACAGTATTACATTATATGTCATATTGATAGTACAAATTATTTAATTTTCTCTTTCTTTACAATTTAACTTTGAATGCCTATTCACGAATCACAACTTTTATTTTTATAATCTGTAATCCAACTTTATTTATATCTCCTTTATTATTGTAATTTTATATTTTATCTTTGTTTCTAATTTTAAATTTTATTATTTTCGTATGTGATTAACCTTTTAACGTTTAATCATTTCATTGTTTTTTTATATTATTATGATTTTATTATTATGTTTATCATTATTTCTATTTTATTATTTTATTTGAATGGAAATGATGATATGACATTGCACATAGTGTCAGGAGGTTTCGAATCAATAAAGCTGATCACTTTCACTGATCCTCCTTAGACTTTGTCTATAAACTGAATTCATTCATTCATATGTACACTATACATTGTATACAATGTATACCTAATACACAATGTATACACTATACATTGTATACAATGTATATTTAATATACAATATGTAAGTAATGTACATGTTACAACTTTTATAAAGCTTTCAAAAGGAAATATCAGTAAAAATAACCGCAAAAAAAACATGAATTACTTACACAACAATAAAATCCATATTTCGACCGAAATCATATTTCTCGATACGAACACCCCGATATCATGACGTAATGCTATGACGTAATGCTATTAGTATTGTTAGTGAGGTAATGTCCGGTGTGAACTGTAAGGGTGCGCAATGTGCGCGCACACATGTGTCACTATTATTCGCACACACTCACACACGGACGCATACATACGAATTCGTGTATTAATACATATGATTAATACATATGATTAATACATATGATTAATACATATGATTAATACATATGATTAATACATATGATTAATACATATGATTAATACATATACACGACGTGCATTGCACGTGATAACAATAGCCTATAATGTATATTACTCCCATTCTAAATTACTCCCAATTATACTGCATGCGCGTGCTAAAGATAAAACATACATTCGACCATATATGGTATATATATATATGTATACATATACACTATATCCACTATATACACTATAAACACTATATATATACACTATATACACCATATATATTCCCTATAAAATGCATTCCCTTGACTCACATTTGTGTTGTCCGGTTTCGCTATCTTTAGCCATATGATAACATTACGTAAGAGTTACCGGGGCCCCGTATACCGTATGCAGGTATACTATAGGTATAGGGCAATATTCACGAGTATATATTCACGTCGTGTATATACACCATTACAATGTAATCGACTGCTATCATTCAGAGTCGAGGTGTTGATGATCATCTAGTATATAGGCTACTTATTTACGGTTAAAAATAATAGCATTCAAAACCCTTTACTTTATAACATATCAATAAGTAAAGGGTTTCGTTTACCAAACCCTTTACTCGTATTTCATATGAAACTAAAGGGTTTGTTGAAACCCTTTACTACCTTAAATTTGCATATATAAAAAGTTTCTATTTATGAGTTAATATAATAGCTATCAAAACCGTTTACTTTATAAAATATCAATAAGTAAAGGATTTTGATTTAATGCATGTATACACATATATAACAACACATTTTCTATGTTATGTTTAACAAAAATACATATATATATATATATATCTAAAAGCTATACAAACATATAATTAGAAAATAATAGGAATGTAAAATAGTAAACGTGAATACCAAAATATTATAAAATAAAAATATACGAATATTAAAATAACCAATTATACGATATTTGAGTTTAATTCTGAAACGTTCTATCGATAGCACACCTTATAGATTTATATGTATTACATTCCATACTAGAGTTGCCGAATGCCGAAAAGATATTTTGTAATAGGTATACCTATCTAGCCGGCCTATTATAACTTACCATTTACAAGCAACATACGACGTATGGCATACGTGTGTTAGCAGTAAGTTAGACACATTACATTATTATTTTTAAATGGGACATTTTTTAAAGTGTTTGAAAAATGTCCCTATAGGGAAATTTGTCTACTATAGTTAACTACTATAGTTACTAAATTAAATACATACACTGGTCTACTGTACGATTTACTATATATAGTTTAGTATACTATAGTATATGTGAATATATATATAATATATGTGAATATATATATAGTATATGACTCACTCCAGTACGTGTACGAACACTGTGTGTATATGCGTACAACTTAACTTACAACTTAACATTTTTTATTATTATACGATGTTAAGTTATTCATCGATTTAATCAAATATATATATATATATATATATATATATATATATATATATTGTATGCATACAATGAAATGAAATGAAAAGTAAATACATAAAAAACAAAACGAATGAACCAAAACTATATTGAGTTTTGGTTTATTCATTTTGTTTTTTCTTTATTTACTCTTCATATTTTGTCTCATTATTTTTCATTTTTTTTACACAGGTTATTAAAGTTCAAGGTAATAGGTGGTATACTATATTTTATAAAGCCGCATTTAAAAGTAATACACTTTTTAGTATATGCTGAATACATATACATTATATACAGTATATATATATATATATATATATATATATATATATATATACATACATGTGGACACATCGTGTGCGCATGCGTGAATTATACATGTGCGCGTGCGTACGTGCATATATGTATATATATATATATATATATATATGCATATATATATATACATACAGAAGGAAGAGCATATGCTCGAGGATGTGATGAATTGTTCACTCATCGACCAATATAATTTCACATATAAATATATTTTTATTTACATGTATCCATTTATATTAACCGACAATAAAAGTTAAAATACATATTCATATATATATATATATATAAAGTATGTATATTCAACCTATAATTCTTCTTTGATTTGTTATTATTACTTCATTTATTTATATTGTTTATTTCCGGTTATTGTATTATTTGACATAGTATCATATTACCTACATGACTAACTTTTGTTATTTATTATTATTTGTATTTGTATAAAATACACTTTAGGTATATTTTATGATTTATTTAGGTGTTTAAATATATATTCATCATCAACATCATCAGCAGAATCACCATTAACATCATTATCATAACCACCACCACCATCATCAGCATCATCATCATCATCATCATCATAATATATACAGTGTACATAATGTATATATTATATTACTCACGTTTTAATTATTACACATCAATAATCGAGTCGCATACTTGCACGACGATAGGGGGCGTGGTAGTGGTCGTATTACCACGTGACTCGAGTATTGATGCCATGCAATTAAAGCCAGAAGAATACAATATCATCACGTGATCTATCATCGTCCCCTGGCGAGAGAAAGTCGCACAACCGGGACATCGACATCGCGCCACCATACACCTCCACCGAACAAGGGATTAGAGCGCGAACACACACACTCGCGTCCTTCGCTACTCTCTAGGACACGACCTCTGGGCCATCTTCTCCTCGTCCTCCTCCTCCTCCTCCGAGTAACGATAATAACGATAACAATAACATCGCACGCGCTCTCTATGAAGACTGCGAGACCCGTTTGGCTAAGCGGAAGTGGTCAGCTGGTCAGATAAATGGACACGTGACTATTCGCGGTGTCGAACATAGAGAGAGGTCAATATTAAACAGTACTGTCTTTGAACGTGCGGTGTATTTAGAGTTTAGTATTATACTCACATTTAAGCACAGTATGCTGATATTAATTACGCCCATATATGGATATATGAATGTTCACTTTTCACAATACATTATACTATAGTATAGATTAAAAATACTAAAATTAAATATTATTTTAGGCCATCAGCACGTTTAGTATATTATAACTAATAAAAGGGATACATATTTTCTTCTAAATTTGTGTCAGTAGAATGTGTATTGAATTAAAAAATTAAAAATGGCTTACGATTCCCAAAAACGAAAAGACCCTTATCTAGGAATTTTCGTTAGGGGGGGGGGGGGAAAGGCCCCCTATATAATTACATACTATATATTTTCTAGACTTGAAGTTTATGTTAACATATGTTCACTAATTATAAGTGTAACTGAGAATGTATCATGATTCATGATACATGTAATTATTTAACAACTATAAATACAATTTTTGTATATTTAAAAAGACAACAATACTCATAGTTAGCATTTTATAATGATTATTCACTTAATATATAATTTATATATTAAGTATACACTAATTATATATAAATTACTTAATTTATAATCAGGCACGACTTAATGGAAGGTTTAACTCAGGAAATTTCTCGGGCACAAAATTGTAGTGGCTATACAAATTTGTAAAATTAAAAATGTATTACGGAATAGTGGGAGAGACTTAAACTAACAATTTGTATAAAAATATACCATATCTAAAATACCGATAATGTTATTCATTGAACACGTTTAATATATTATAATTCATAAATGGAATATTCTATTTTTCAAAAAAAAATTAGAAAAATATTTATC
Source organism: Osedax fenrisi (assembly GCA_964019155.1). Lineage (NCBI taxonomy): Eukaryota > Metazoa > Annelida > Polychaeta > Sabellida > Siboglinidae > Osedax > Osedax fenrisi. The sequence continues at coordinate 11,798,264 of OZ025244.1, read as the reverse complement.
GAAAAATTTAAATTCTAAATGGTTCACGGCTTCTAAAAATGGGGAGACCTGAGCTACTTTAATTTATTTAAATCTTATTTATAATCACATTATATATATTATAATATAATCAAATGTGTCAAATTAATCAAAACATATTGCTAATATTTTAGTCTAATGAAATATACAACACACAACATTGATGTTGTTCATAAAACATTAACGTTGCCCCAACCGTCGTTGGGGAAGATATATCCCCGTTACCTCGATATGTATGTCACTATATACAAGTAAATGATTATAATGTTTTAATAATTATACATATATGTAAAATATATTTTAAATAAATTGTTCTAGAAAATGTCAAAATAATATTTGAGGATATTAAAAAAAATTATGCTTATAACAAATGGTATTCAGAATTTTTTATTTTTTATTTATTAATATCATTGTTGATATACATTAAATATTTTCAAAATGTCATGTCATGGCGTAAAACCATACCCTTATTGGTTTAAAAGATATTATTTTTTAAATATTTTATAATAGAAACAAACATGTATTGGAGGTGGATGAGGATTCATGCCTATTAAAGTATCTCCACCTTCTTATAAAGGAAGTATACAATGCATACATCATGATGAAGATCTTGATCCTACTTTAAATAGTAATTAATAATATATAGTATATAGAATATTGTACATAATACACATTATTATTTCATATTTATCACACAAAAAACTTTAGAATCTTATATATCGGAATTTTATTTTACACACTTTATAATATTAAGAAGATTCTACTGTTTTAACCGTTTGATACATCTTTATAACATTATAAGATTGTATGCATACCAAAGATTTTGCGAAACAAAATCCTTCGGAAAATTGTTTTGCACACTATATAAATGATACTAGGTAGTACATAATATGTACTATTGCAAATAAACATATTGATTTGGGAAAATTATAATAAAAACCAAATCTGTTTTTCAGTAAACAAAATATATGTGTATTAAAGTTTATTTTTCATTATCTATTACTATAGTCATTAGCTCATTAGGTAAATTGTATCTATATATTTAAAACAATTTTACTTTATATTTATCTCAGTAATTTGGATATTTTTAGTAGATAAATTTCCCCCTATCTTTTATATGTAAACGCTATTGAATACGCTACTTAATTAATATTGAATATATTAATGATTTTAAGGAGATATGGTTGCATAAAATAAATATTTAATTTTAATAGATTTAATAGATATTTATCAAACTTGACATACAATTCTGATTCTTTTTGAAGGTACCTTTAAAAGAACTACGTAGTTCTTCATTTATAATTATCTCTTTCATATTATTTTAACTTTATATACACATTTTTGTCTTCTATATTTTAATTATCATTATGTTTATTAAATCATTACCATCTGGTAAGTTTAATGAATTCGCTGGAAATTATTTTCAATTAACATAATACACCTCAAATTTTATATAACCTCTTATAAATATATTATTTATATATTTATTATATATATAATAAATTATATACTTTTTAATATGATTTGAGAGTTTGTTATTACACTTTTAAACTCTTTGCATAGATTTTAATTCAACATTGCCATAATTTGACATATATTCTAAAGCATAATTGATACTTATTATAATTAGTTATGAATCATCACTGATTATAATCAGTTATGATTGATTGTATTATATTGTAATGGTTGATAATCGTGTTTCCAATAGGTTGTATATTGGACTTTTATATTTTTATAATACTATGAAACATCAACTCTATAACAAATCAATATAAATTCATTATGTTTTACAATAATATACAAAAACTAAATGCAATTTATGATTTTAGCAATGGCAATAGTTTATTATTTATTCTTCATTGAATTCCATGTCATGCCTTACCATCATATTCAAATGTAATAGAGAAAGCGATAAGTAAACTGTTTTGTTATATATCTGCATCTATTATATAATTATTTTATATCACAGTGTTTATCTAAATACATGATTACAATAGATATCATCAATATATGATGTCTCTTTAGTTTCATCACATTTTATTATAAAATAATGTTATAGGTTAATATCTTTAATAATGTTTTCATTGAGTATATATTGAATTATATTTATTATTTTATTTTGCATTGTCGGTGATGTGTATTTAGAATTTAAAGTTATCCTTTTGGCTATTTGAGAGAACTCGGTATATATTTCTTTGTATATAAGATTATCATTAAGATAATATCGACAAAATATTATTTTTAAATCCTTCATTATTATCATCACCTAAATAGCAATAAATATCTAAAATAATCATATAGGGCCTGACTATTATCAGGGGGGACCTGGCAATTAGCAGGGGGACATTACCCCCCGCAGGCACCCCGTGGCTACTGACATGCCTCCAGGTGAGTCACTCATGACCAGGCCTCAGAAAAATCGTGTTTTTAGGATTTGCACGATTTTTGGCTAAATCGTGCAAAATTTAACACAAAAATCGTGCATTGCACGATTTTATGTTTACTCTAGTTAAATCTATATTATAACCCATATAGCTTGTATTATTACTATTTTAAAGCTACATATATACTTAACCCAAGTGAACCTAATACTGTATGTTTTTTAATATATGTTAGACATAATTCGATGTTTCTGAAAGAGCTTCCATATGAAACCATATCTATAATTATATTAAACTGTGTTTTATTTGAAACGGTAAAATAATAATTTCCATCCTCATCTTTTTTAAATATAAGCAAACTATCATCATAATCTTCTTCTTCTTCGTTGTTCAATTGTTCTTTTATTATAATTTCAATAATATTTTTATTTATAGTAAATTTATATCAGATGTAGAGCTATTAAAATAGTTTGTAATAATTTTATTATTATCTTTTATACAGGTTTATTATACAACTATTTATCATTTTCGTTCAGATTTGTATATTTTTCATAATCATCTTTATGGTAATTTTTAATATGTGCTATATAATTATCTGTCCTAAAAGGGTGCTTAAAATATTTAGTAGTTTTAGATTTTTTAATAACAACTGAATCAGATGATCTTCCGCTATTTAAACAAAAAAGACATCTTACAGATAATACTGCACCCGTTATTTCATATTCTACTATATCTAGGCCGTAGTTCTTACCATGGTCCTTATTATAATGGTATGTTCTTTTTGGAGGCATTTATATTTAAGATTAATAAAAATATTAAACAATTATTTATCATTTAATATTAAATATTTAATATTTTTAATTTCCTATAAAATTACAAAGATATTACCAAAGATCTTATATATAAACACTAAATCCCACAAGCATAATAATTTACATATTAAGTATGAAGTATGAGTATTCTTCAACTAATGACATTACTATATGAATTCTATACATTTGTATTTAATAGTGTTAATAATTTGTATATTTATATGTAATTTATGTAAACTTTAGATAATTCTTACTCTTGCACGATTATTTTTGTATGCACTATTTAATAAAAAATCGTGCATATTTAAAACGGATAATAGTGCATATCGTACAAATCGTGCAAAAAACACGATTTTTCTTAGGCATGCTCATGACTCATGAGTCATGAGTAACTTTCACATTTAGTTCAATCTTATAATGTAATCCTATTCACTAAATTGAACAACACGTGTTGTATCACAAGAATGTATTATTTTACTTATAGATACGTCCTAACAGATACGTCGATATCAAAATATACAGTTCTATGTTAACAGCAATAGCCTTTTCTTTTGATTGCAATTATTTATAGAAAATATTAAACTTATATTTGTATCAATAACGATTTCAATATCGGGAAGTGGAAATTCACTAGATTTTGTTGGTAGATTTTAGATATAACTTTCAATTGTATTCATTACTAACTGTATATTTCTTTACTAACATATTTCTTTTAAGTAGATAATACATTAACAAAACATAATACTATGATTGCTACGTGCGTTCATTTTAATAATTCATATTTGTCAGTTAGTTTAATTTACATACATAATTATATAATTCCATAACAAAATGTAATAATACTAATTCATAGAATTCTATTGAATACCATATATGGTATTGTATTAAAACTCGTACAATGAATTTTACTAATATATGAGTTACAGTTGTTACTATATATGAGTATATATTAGTATATATATATATATATATATATATATATATATATATATATGTATACATTCACTACACACATAAACATATTTACTACACGCAATAATAAAGCTACATCACCACTGTTATTGTATACTATAGTATATGCTATATCCCCTGGTGTTGTTCCATTGACCAGTGGTCAGTTTCCTTATAAGGTAATACGCGGTCCTAGCGTATAACTACGCGGCGTTCTATATATAGACCGGTATGCCCGGTAATTAACCCGATACAATTAACCCGGTCAATCACTCGATACTAAGCGGTAACTCGATAGGTGCACGAGTCACGTGCCTACTTAGAGCTACGGTCACGTGGTACCGATCACTAGAACACACGTGACCGCCGCCTACGCCGAGTTTGTCACGTGATCATAGACACACGTGTTCAACACGTACACACACACGTGTTCAACACATACACATCGTACATACACGTGACGTAGGTAACAACTACTAGGCTAACATCGTACGGTTGAGTTATGCCGAGTATGCGATCATCGGCATACTATCTATATCGCTTTATATATATATATATATATATATAATATATATATATATATATATATATATATATATATATATATATATATATATATATATTGAATATATATATTTACTAAATCACCTACATATAATATATGTATATATATATATATATATATATAATAAATCATCTATATATATATATATATATATATATATATATATATATATATATATATATATATATATATATATATAAATATGTGTGTATGTATGTATTTATGTGCATACATATACATAATAAATCACAATATAGTTAGTTTCTCGTTATTATTATTGCCTGGCAGAGAGTTAATAGCGCGTGGCCGTGTGCGGATATAATGTTGCAGCTCGTGTACAGCGCATGCGTTCAGTCTATAGTAATATCACGTGGTACACACGCTCACGTGATACGTACACACACCGCACACGTGACTTCGACCGGGTACCAGTCACGTGACAGAAATAGAGCGTTTCATGGTTATTAATAGAGCGCGTATTATGCAAATCAAGCGGTGCTCGCTATGTATAGAATGTGAACCACGAGGCTTTGTTTGGGGTTTAGCGAGATATAAAGAGGAGGCTGACAAGATACGACTAGTATTACGTAAGAGGAGATGGTGATGGGTTACGCTCGAGCTAGGAGAGATGAGAGGAGGAAGACGACGATGAAGGGGAAGTGATAAGTTAGGAGTAGTTCTGAGGATGACGATGATGGGAGTGTTTCCCCTATAAAGTCACGTGATAACGCGCTGGTTAACTTTCCGGTACAGCCTCTCACGTGCACACGCAATAACGCACGCACGCGAGTCACGTGATAGATAACACCTTCCTTCTCCGTTATTATTAGAGAGAGAGTGTGTATAGACTACGGCCGATGTTATTATCATAGTTAACATCTCGCTAGTCGGTTGTTGTTTAACCCCTTCGCTAACCCTTCGCTAACCTATACCTTACGTAACCACCACGGCAGTCATAAGTACACGTGTACCGGGATATAACTTAGAACACACACACACACGCTATCCGCGATACTCGAACTTCTCAAGGTAGGCTACTGTTGTTGTTGTTGTTGGTGTTGTTGTTATTGTTAGTTAATCGTATTGGTCACGTGTTTAATGTGATGTCATTAATCGAAGGCTATATTTTTAATTGATCTAGTTTACACATAAACACATACATATATATATATATTCAACATATATTCATATTAATTGAATATATATAAATTATTATAATATATTCTAATATATTTATTAGATTATTAAATACATAATTGCTCATCCTTAATTACACTCGTTAGTTATTCCTAGCCTCGTACGTCGTATTGTGGTAAACATCAATACATGTTTATAATTAATTAATTCAATTTATATAATTAATTATTTGTAATATATACAATGTACATAGTTATTACACCTATTATATGTTTTAGAATACTAATAATACTAATAATAATAATAATAATAATAATAATAATAATAATAATAATAATAATAATAATAATAATAATAATAATAATAATAATAATAATAATAATAATAATAATAATAATAATAATAATAATAATACTAATAATAATAATAATAATAATAATAATAATAATAATAATAATAATAATAATAATAATAATAATAATAATAATAATAATAATAACAATACAATAATATCTGTAATGAGACCACACTATTAATATATATATATACATATATATTATTATATATATATATTAATATATTAATATATATATATATATATATATATATATATATATATATATAATAAATAATAATAATTATTATAATAACACAACTTATAACGAATAACAAAAAGACAAGATAAGTAACGTTAATAATGATAACAATAGAAGTCATTATAACAATGATGATAACACCTCATGCTTACAACAAGAGAGTGCACTCTCATACATGTAACATTACACTAACAACCGGTCACATCCGCACATCCGCACAACCGCACACCACTTGCGCACCACTTGCGCACCACCTTCGCATCGTGAATTATATTGTCGTACATCAACAACACACGCATACATCAACAACACACGCATACATCAACAACACACGCATACATCAACAACACACGCATACACCGACAACATACTATACGCTATTCGTTACAATACTAACTGCCAGGCGATGCGCCACGAGGCCACGTGATCAGTGAATCACACACACGTGATCAGTGAATAGCACTCACGTGATCAGTGAATAGCACACACGTGATCAGTGAATCACACACACGTGATCAGTGAATCACACACACGTGATCAGTGAATAGCACTCACGTGATCAGTGAATAGCACACACGTGATCAGTGAACCACACACACGTGATCAGTGAATAGCACTCACGTGATCAGTGAATAGCACACACGTGATCAGTGAATAGCACACACGTGATCAGTGAATCACACACACGTGATCAGTGAATAGCACTCACGTGATCAGTGAATAGCACTCACGTGATCAGTGAATAGCGCACACGTGATCAGTGAATAGCACTCACGTGATCAGTGAATCGCACACACACGTGATCAGTGAATATCACACACGTGATCAGTGAATAGCGCACACGTGATCAGTGAATAGCACTCACGTGATCAGTGAATAGCACACACGTGATCAGTGAATAGCGCACACGTGATCAGTGAATAGCACTCACGTGGTCAGTGAATAGCACTCACGTGATCAGTGAATCGCACACACACGTGATCAGTGAATATCACACACGTGATCAGTAAATTAGTAGAGTTAAATAGTGAGTATTTTATTTTTGAAATTAAACTATTAACTAATTATTCGATTAAAAAACCCATATGAATATTCGCTATTAATATTTGATCAAGTTTGAATGATTACGATTTTGTGATTTCTATACTATTTTAGTAAATTTATTCATAACAAAATTGTATTCATAAACTTTTTTACATAATAATTATAACACATCTACATTATCATCATAGAGGCGATTGACTATAAATATATTCTGAGAAAGTATTGAACCAAGGTGGCAACTGTCAAGTACATTAATATCTCACTTTCGACGTAGGTTCCCCATGCAATATAATATGTTATCGAAAGTTTTGATAGTTTTCTTTATTTGGACTACTATATAGTCCATTATACTATGTTACATTCATCGATCATATTTACCAATTATATAACGAATATTAGTTGACTATTCGGTATTCATGTCAATGTTATGTTATGTTATGTTATGTCGTGTTGAACTATTCGCTTTTGTTAGCCTCAAAACTATTCGTATTCTCTGCGCTTTAAACCGGATATATTATTTAAATATTCGATATTTATTGACATCTCTATACAGATTCCTATAGTAATTACATATACGCACATGTAAGTGCTTACACTTCTGCACACATATACACATATTCACACATATATAGTCCCTTGTCTGGGGTCTACGTATCAGTGGGACAACCAAACGCTAGTAAGCCAGAGGTCCCGGGTTCGACTCCAGGCAGTTTTTGTTTTTCTCTTGTGTTTATCAAGAACTTAAAAACGATAAATCAAACGCAAAAATGTTACTATTTGTAATATATTGTACGGGCCCTCATAGTTATTTATAACATGTACAAGTCTATGACTTCTTGAGGGGTCCACTTGTATCCGCTATTTGTATTTGTATTCAATATATATTTCAATAAATAATATTATTATGATTATTATATATATACTAAAAACATACCTACACGAACACTAACATTCACACATACCTATATAGATACACCATGATGTATTGTACGAACACTAACTTTCACTATGCCATACACATACACACGCGCATAACCACACACATACGTACACATACGCCTACAATCACCCACACACGCGAGCACGTAAACACGCCTACAATCACA
>OZ025244.1:11782154-11784654 GCA_964019155.1 Osedax fenrisi | reverse complement strand
GTACCGACACCTATATCGTAGCTTATATACTATATTATACTAGTACCACGGCATACTATAGCGTACAACGGAACTAACAAAGCCCTACAAGCACTACAAGGGCTTTGGTACTACTATATTAGTGTACTATGACCTACAATTGATTTCGCTTCACCGCTGCCCTCAGTCGTCGCCACCGGTAGGTACGGCGCGATGACGTAACGATTCCTATGATGATGACGTAACGAGAGGGGCTGACTTTTGCGAGGACATATATTTACGCCCGAAGGACATGTCCTCGACGATTAGCGACGACCTAAACCGAGACGACCGTCGCCATCCTCTAATCTCTGTGCGACCAGACCCTTTAATCTCGCAGTCATCCCTAGCGACATAGTACGGAACTGCTGCAATATATATATATACATATATATATATATATATATATATATTAATAATAGCGTGAGTATAAATATTTAGATTTATTTTAAATTAATGTCCTACTAGTATAGTTAACTATATTATGTATATGTATATACTATACTGTACTATGTTTACTTGAAGGACACACGAGCTCCACATCAAAACTATAACTCCCATTCTACCCTATTATCGTTACGCCTACATATTCTACTGATGTGATATCATCACGTGGTATTGCGGCATATCGCGATAACTAATCTAGTTTCATTACGCATGATGCAATAATGCATTGCCTACTAATATAATAGTTACGTAATCTGTTCTTATGTAATATTATATTCTTACGTAATAGGCTAGTCACGTGTCGAGTATATCGTATTGCGTAATACTCGTATTACGCTGTTAGCGATATGTATCACAACGTACATTATTAATACTCGTATTACGCTGTTAGCGATATGTATCACAACGTACATTATTGTTAATATATCGGAATCCATATATATAATAGTTACCGCCGAAAAAATATGTACGTCCGTCGATTAGCTAATCTGTCGAGCTTAATCCAGCAGGTGTACACACCAATCCAATTATGCGATCATCTAAATAATACTAACGCAGTATTGTCGCAGTATTGATTGATTGATTTATAAGTTATTAGTATATATATATATATACATATATAGTCACAATATATATATATTTCAATTATATATAATCGAAAGTACAAAGTATACATATCTGCTAACGATAGCTATATATAATATAACAATATACGTTATATATATATTATAGTATATTACAGTATATTACAGTATAGATATATTGTATACGTCACGTAGAGTGTTAATCCATTATCTATGTTTAACTGAAACTATAGTGTATACTTATTATATTACTCATTGGGATGTCTACCTAGGAAATATCACGTGATATTGTAAACACGGTCACGTGCTATTGTAAACATGGTCACGTGCTATTTTAAACACGGTCACGTGATATAATACAAATGGTCACGTGATATTTCAGATCGCTAATGAATACATGAATAATACGCCGTACTAAATTAGCATTCGTTGGCCTTTGTCTGCTGGCGTATTTGTTAATACGCTGGAGGGAACAAAGTGTGCATTGTTTAATTGCGAGTGGTACATGCAAGTGTGACGTACAACAATCGCATTTACATATTGTATTAATGTTCCCTAAACATACATTATTATATATATATTTATATTTAACTATTGCTTCTATTGTATACTATTAGTACTACTACTACTACTACTACTACTACTACTACTACTACTACTACTACTACTACTACTACTACTACTACTACTACTACTACTACTACTACTACTACTACTACTACTACTACTACTACTACTACTACTACTACTACTACTACTACTACTACTACTACTACTACTACTACTACTACTACTACTACTACTACTACTACTACTACTACTACTGCTACTGCTGCTGCTGCTGCTGCTGCTGCTGCTGCTGCTGCTGCTGCTGCTGCTGCTGCTGCTGCTGCTGCTGCTACTACTACTACTACTACTACTACTACTACTACTACTACTACTACTACTACTACTACTACTACTACTACTACTACTACTACTACTACTACTACTACTACTACTACTACTACTACTACTACTACTACTACTACTACTACTACTACTACTACTACTACTACTGCTGCTGCTACTACTGCTGCTGCTACTACTACTACTACTACTACTACTACTACTACTACTACTACTACTACTACTACTACTACTACTACTACTACTACTACTACTACTACTACTACTACTACTACTACTACTACTACTACTACTACTACTACTACTACTACTACTACTACTACTACTACTACTACTACTACTACTACTACTACTACTACTACTACTACTACTACTACTACTACTACTACTACTACTACTACTACTACTACTACTACTACTACTACTACTACTACTACTACTACTACTACTACTACTACTACTACTACTACTACTACTACTACTACTACTACTACTACTACTACTACTACTACTACTACTACTACTACTACTACTACTACTAC
>OZ025244.1:11747154-11777154 GCA_964019155.1 Osedax fenrisi | reverse complement strand
TTTAATATTCGTATATTTTATTTCATATTATTTTATTTCGTTTACGTTTATCAATCTAACAACCCTATTTTGTTCTACTTATATATTATGTTATCGTTTATATATTTATTTATGTATTATTATTTTTTCTAAAACACAAACGAGCCATATCTTCATTATATTTATGTATACATAAATCATCTATCTATCTATATATCTATCATATACCTATGCGCGATCGCATACGCCAACACTTATACGTACCGCTAAACGTGGTAACAAGATGTATACCTATATATATATATACTACTATAACTCAGAAGGGTGTACAAATAAAAAATATATGCAATATTATAAATGAATTTGTCGACCTCTTCATCATCGTATTGAGCCAAACTAAATAATATATAATAAACGCAAACTAATAATATTAATATGAATACAATATTAAAATAAAACTATATATATATATATATATACGTATATTCCTATCCTCGCATACATTATATCTTGTGTATAAGACTAGAAATATATATATATATATATATATATATATATATATATATATACAACTATAGAGTGGGATGTCCAGTGGACGGTCGCCTACTGACGGGACTGACCGCTGCGGTGTGGTGACCTACGTTGCACTTCCGGTAGTCTAGGGAAGACGTGGGTGTGTTCGGGGATATATGCGCCGACATACGAACTCGTAGATAGGTGGAGGAGCTATTTATAGAACACCGGGGTCGAAGGATAATCTATTTATAGTTACAATGGGAGAAAATCTATTTATAGATGTAATTATATAGAACTATCGTATTAGCCTATAGGCTCGTATACGAGTACGATGTTCTATTGTATATATATGTGTGTGTGTGTGTGAGCGTGAGAGTTGTTGAGTTATATCGGATTATATACGAAAGTAAGCTCATTCGTTATAATAATAAATAACCTTATATGGGCATATTATTCTGGGCCGTAAATCACCTGTAATGCTCTCGCGACCACCCCATTCGATAACAATAACCTCGGCGCCATTGTGCGTAACACGCTACATTAACACCTACACAGCACGACTTCATTCGTATACGTGTAAGCTTCATCGATTAATGTATTATTGTATTGGCTCTCTATGTCACGCGCGCTTGATGAGTCACCGCGTACAATGAATCATGACGTGAATAACATAATAGAAGCCACTAGAAGCATTAACACATGTAGCGATTGTAAGTGCGCTGATGCTTAACTGCGACCGATCATAATCACGGCAGATAATCGATCTGTAGCGTAATAGAGGTAATAATAGATGTATTAATAGAGATAATTCTATATATATATATATATATATATATATATATATATAAATATATATAAATAGGTACACCAAAAAACATGTTGTCATATTAATTAGTGTTGCATTAATATAACACCTATTCATAATTACGTATTACTTGTATAGTATCTTACACGTGACTTATATATATATATATATATATATATATATGTATATATATATATATATATATATATATATATATATATATATATATATTATAGTATACTGTGTACACATATATGTGTACACAGACTTGTATTAGATAATATATATCTTAATTGATAAGCTATCCCTACTATAGCGATTAAACTACCTACTATATATAGTAGGTATTGATTATATATATATATATATATATATATATATATATAATGTATATATATATATATATATATGTATACATAACTATATATAGTTATAACTATGTATGTATATGTGTGTGTGTGACAGTATGTATATATGCAATATATATTATATTATTTATTATTTATTATTTATTATATTATTTATTATATTATATGGTGATATCTGTAATAACCGCACACCGCACACGACGTAGCACACCCCCACGCACACGCAGCTGTATATAGTGATTACGCAATAGTTACACGATTACGCGATCACTCACGTGACTGGCGTTACGTGTGTGTCCATTGTTACACGATTACAACTGTTGACATGTGTTAACAACTTGTTTTCTTATTCGCAGAATATTTGTGATTTTATTGAATTTATTTTTAAAATTGTCTGTAATCGTAGAATTGTATTTTACCTGAAAAGCTAAACCATACATCTATGTCTGTAATATACATAATATATATTTATATATATATATTTATATATATATATATATATATATTATGCGATCGATATAAGCGGCGATATTTAACAATACAACAATAATAAAAGTAATACAATTATTAATCACAAAAGTAATACCCTTAATAAATAACAATACTAAGAACACAACAATATATTAGCCTTCAACCCCCCCCCCCCCCGATTAGATTATTATAGCTATACACCGGGTAACAGTAAATACACTAGTGAGCTCTGTACAATAGTGTGTTAATTATTAAATTATTATTATTAAATAGTTTATTGACTACTAAACATCATATGTTTATCGGCGTCATATAATATAATAATAAAGGAAATAACAATTTGAACATAAATAAATAATAACAATAACAAGAACAATATATATATATATATATATATATATATAAAAGAACAAGAACAATATTAAATAATGCAGTTAAGTACTCATATAGAAAGTTTATCGAGTATATAATTGGCGATTAGTTACGATTATAGAACATTTCTGTTTAATGAACTATTTTCATTATTTGACGAATATCTCAGTAACCGAGACTCATTTTAATGAACTATTTTAATTATTCGACGGATCTATTCTACGGAGCTAATTATCGTGGCGGAGGTAAACAACAGTAATCGACGTGCATCACATATTACGTAATGTAGTGAATTGTTGTTAAGCGAGAAAGTAACGCATTATAAACATCATTTATACTCATAAATATAGCGAATTTAAGTATAATCTTTTAATGAAATGATAGATAAATAATTATATATCTAGTTTTCAATATAATATTTAATTTTTTTTTTAAAATACAATTTTGAACGTAGTGCTTTCCCTTAAGCGAGAAAGTAACGCATCGGAAAAATACCAGCATTACCTCGATGTCCGACTCATTTAACGTTGGACTATAATTCATAATTATATCGTGTTTTTACTTTTATTAGTATACATTTGTGTGTTGAATCCTTTTTCGAAAGCATATCGCTATTAATAGTTCCTTTTTACTTATAATATAACATTATTGTATTATATCGCTTCCAATTAAGTTACTTACGAGTATAACGGTGATAACGGACTCGTGATGTATATTGCGTAAGGGCGAGTGATGTTGTACGGTGGCGATCTTTATACACTGAGACTATACTGTTGATGCCAATTCAATACTTATTTTGTAATAAAGCGAGCCCGACCCGATACTGTATTTCTTACTCGACGAGTTCCAGCCTCACTAGGTATTACCCTTCTAGATCTTACCCTACTAGGCTTCACCCTACCAGGCATTACCCTACTAGGCTTTACCCCACTAGATATTACCCCACTAGGTCTTATAAGATATATACACTAATACGTATACATGTATACACTAATATTCATTTACCCACCAGCAGACTGATGTATTCAATACGCTAATACGCAATACACCTTTAATAACTATTAGGGTATACCTGCAGAACACATACCGCACATACATACATCAGACTGATGTATGCTATACGATAGGTAACGCCGTGACCGACGAACACACACACACTATAAGCAAAGCCCGGGCTTTGCTATAAGGCAACCTATAGTATGCAGAATACACGAGGAATGTACGCCGTAAGGCCATGCATCACATGTATTGTATATGAGCGGGATATATAGAACATGAAGTATACTTCATAAGTTTACATCGTTATTTTTAAAATAATATTTCGTTAATTTTGTTTAGAATATTTTAAATAGTTGGTCGTCTAAATATACATACATGCTATATATAAAACTAACACGTGTTAATTATCTATATATTATAAGTATCTGATTAATTATTATAAAATTAAAATAATGATATAATTTTAATAAATATTGATTAGTGAACGATTAATTTTGAAAAGAAGACCTTTTTACGGTATCTTTTACACGTCAATCAATAACGAGTACACTGAAATATTAAGCGATATTTGCGAGTGAATATAAACTAAAATATCTAGGTGTGTATTGATTGTATCAAGGACAATTGTCCTCGAGTGTACGCTGCGATACTAAATACACTAGAATGTATACGGAAACGAAGCGATAAGAAGCTGTAACCGCGCGATAGTCTACTTACTAGGTCGTACACCGTACACATTCTCGTACACATAGCACTAGTACATACTATATTAGTAGTACATACTATAGTATGTAGACATCGTGGTCGGGTCGTATAAGAGCCCAGCACACTTAAATATTAACGACGTGTCTACTCAATATTAAGCCCCGCCTCTATCCCCGCCTCTATCCCCTCATCTAGCCCCGCCCCCTAGTCCCGCCCCCTCCCGCGCGGATCAAACGATCATCCCCCTCCGTAGTGGATATCTTCTTATCACCGAAGTGCTATTGTAGTAGTGGTAGTAGTGAGCGGCTATTGTCTCGACGAGTGTATCGATTAACGATAGCGTAGGTCGTGTCCTTGCCGGTGGCTACGTCATGTCCTAGCTATACGCGACATCTTACGATTAGATCAGGACGGGTAAGCTCCAAGAGCTATAACTATGATGTCGAGCTTAGCGGTGCGATTAATAGTATTACGACGGTGTGCGGTGTGCGATTATGTTATAATAGGCGCACACGTGTATGTGTTTTAGTGTGTGCGAGTATGTGTGAATGTTTTAGTGTATGTGTGTGTTGTTAATATACACGTATGTATATTTGAAGAGTATATGCATATCCAAATTAAATATTGACTATATTATAATATTAAACTATTAAATATATATATATATAAATACTTATAATTAAACAACCTATATTTACATTTACACATATTAATCATAATATAAATATAATATACTATACAGTAGGTATACCGTAGTATATACCAGTAGTGTATACACTAGAAGTATTGTTCTCCTATAGGTCA
This sequence comes from Osedax fenrisi, assembly GCA_964019155.1. NCBI lineage: Eukaryota > Metazoa > Annelida > Polychaeta > Sabellida > Siboglinidae > Osedax > Osedax fenrisi. The sequence continues at coordinate 11,772,135 of OZ025244.1, read as the reverse complement.
TATCATGAAGGTCATATATGACCTTCAACGCAAACGCTGCGAGTAATAATATTGTCTCGTGATGGGGCCACGAATTACACGCGCATTCTGGGTAATTTTAATACCGCTGTATAGGGGAGACGGGGGGGGGGTGCGGGGGTCAATGCGGGGTCAATGCTATCGTAATCATTATTACGATCGATCATCTGTGTTGTTGCTATCGCCGATACACGAGCATACAAACAGATGGCGTTGTTAGAAGTTGTCGGAGGCGGTAATAACTCGGAATGTCGCTTAATGCGGAGTTGGCGTGTGCGTAAAAGTTTGCGTGTGTTTTTGATGTATCGATATGGTGTTGACCTAGAAACTATAGAAATTAAAAAATAAAATACATATTCTGATAATATATATGTAGTATATGTATATATATATATATAGTATATGTGAGTATAAATATTATATATATATATATATATAAATGAAAATAATATATTGGTTTGAAATTATAGTTATTTTGTTGAATCACTCATTCTTTTATTTAAATTATATTTTTCAAATGTGGTTACATCTTTTTAATTCTTTTTTAGTTTTGTATAAGGTTATCAAATTGCCTATTATTTGTATTATATATTTGTATTGTTATTTTACATTCTCGAATAATTAACCGGGTAGAACTAGATAAGCTTTGCTTTTTTCTACCCAGTAGTTCGCTACACCTTCTAATTTATATATATATATATGAATATATTCGTAATCTCAAATGGGTGAATGACTCGATAAGCTCTGTTCCTTCCTTCGCCCTGGCATTGCCAAATCTGATTTTATTATTATTATTATTATTTATTATTATTATTATTAAATATTAAATATATACTCCGATAGTATCATAGTAGTATACATTGCAATGGTAATCATGAACGAAGTATACATAGCCTATACAAATGTATACACATGAAGTATACTTCATTTGTATACATTTGTATATATATAGATATGTATATATATTTGTGTATATATATATACATACATATATATATAGAATTCATTTTAATTATATAATTATATATATATATATATATATATATGTAATATTTATATATATATATATATTGCTATAGACGACTATAGATTATACGTAATAATTACACGATTGTATACATATCACTATAGTATATACACTATGTATACATTTGTATACATTTGTATACATTATCTGTGTAACCACATCTGCGGCTATAAATGTATATAGGTCATAGAACCCTGCTGCCCTTATTGCCCGCGATAGTGCAGGGTTACTACCCCTTAACTCTCGCGGTTACAACTCACCATATGCATACGCACATGTGTGTGTACTTGTATGTGTAAGCGTAATAATAATTATTATTATATATTTGTATTATATAGTATTATATATTATAATATTATTAATAATTATTATTGGTAACCCATACTCCTAGTAACCCTATACTCCGTGCACGAACCTGTAACTCTGTTCGCCACCACCACATAACCCTATTCACCAATACCCTGTAACCCTATTCACCAATACCCTGTAACCCTATTCACCAATACCCTGTAACCCTATTCACCAATACCCTGTAACCATATGAACCACGACCGTGTAGACATGTATAACTATATATATAACCTCGCAGATACATATTACCATGATCTTCAAATGCCCCTCTAAATCTTAAAACACCCGATCTACTATAACCCTACTCTTATTTATAGAGTAGAGTCTCCACTTTATACTCCCCATTCCGATAAAACCCAATGTAATGGTCCGGACGGGGTTCGAACCCGCGACCTACTGCTCGCGTGTCCGACGCCTTGCAAACTGAGCCACGCGGGCAATATCGACTCACGTCGTACGTCGATCAGTTCGTTCCGGTCCACTGCACTCATACATTTATGTCGTATACGCAAAGTATACAACATAAACTACCCTATAGAAACGTTGTTACCCTAGCGTGTACGGAGGAGTGGTCAGTGATGGCTACTTGGGGTCAGTGGCTACACGACCCACACCTCACTCACTATAGTATGCGTATACGCATGTCTAGGGGTTAATGTACCGTTAAAGAAATGGTACATCGGGGTCTTTGGAAAGCGTGCCACTATAGTTGACCGCCAAACGACATGATGTGAACATTTTAACCTTGGACCATACTAATACTGTACCGTGCTAATGTGACTAATTAAACCACGTGGTGTTGTACTAAGTAGACCACTACACGATTGGGGTTCCACAATGCATCAGAACACATGTTTTATACGTCGTACATACCCCACATACCACGTAAGGGTATTGCGCCTTATCAACACGCGTTCATGTTAAGTGCACTTCTCTAGGTTACTGATCTATTTCAACTTTTCTGTATGTCATAATCACTATAATTATGCATATGCTTGAATGGGTTAACACACGCACATATATATTATAAAGTATATTATATTACATATACATAGAATTACAAAATATTTATACTCTATATCTATTTGTTTTTGTACCCAAACGCCCTGCTGTATCTTGTAATATAATGGAATATATATATATATATATATATATATATTTATATATATATATATTATAGTAAATAGTTATGTTATTATGTGTAATATAATATATACATACATATATATTTATATATATATATATATATATATATATATTTATACGGTTATAACGTAAAGGTAATAAACCATTAAACAATAAATGTTCTGGGCTGACAATAAAAATACGCGTCGGAAAAAATAAAATATTTCCCGAATAACTTTTAAATTCTCTATTTCTACGAAGGTAACGCCCCTCTATAGGTCGTGCGGGTGGGGCTGTAGGGTTATACACGTACAAACGCACGTACACGCGCATACATAGACGACTTCGACATCGCTGCCGCCTAGTTACGTGGTGTGTGTGTGGGACAGGTGTTCCCTTCCGGGGGGGAGGGGTGGGGTTTTAGGCGCGTTTCCTAGAATCATTGTAATACCGCTGCCTTACGCCGAGCCCCATCTCTCCCCCCCGTATAAAAAGAGGTGGACAGCCTCCTCCTGTACAGGTGAATACGCTTCCCATGTACAGCTCGCGGAGGCTACGAGAACAATAGAATGACGTAATACTTACGTAAATAACTTTAGCGGAGAATAGGTGGAATAGTTTAATGTTTAATTTCGATTTTACATATTACTATATATTATTTAACATTTCAATACGATAACACATCTTATTTAAACTCGTATACATTAATGAATACATAATATATATATATATATATATATATATATATAACTCAGAAGATGTAGCGAACTACTGGGTAGAAAAAAAGCAAGGCTTATCTAGTTCTACCCTGTTAATTATTCGAGAATGGAAAATAATTATACAAATATATATGATAAAAAATAATAGGCAATTTGATAAATTTTTACAAAACTAAAAAAAAATAACTAAAAGGATGCAATCTTATTTGATAAAATTATATAAATAAAATAATGAGTTATTCAATAAAACAACGATATTGTCATATCAATATATTATTTCCATAAAATATATATGAATATACATATACATATATATACACATATACACCCATAGTACATTAATACACGCATATACAAATGCACACACACAAATACATATACATACATATAGGTTCACCCATACAAACATACCTACATAAACAAAAAATATACATATACAAATATAAATATAGAAAATGAAAGAAGTCTCTATTATCACTATATAATTTATATGAAGATACTGATGAATACATATTAACAAAAATAATTAAATGTAAAAATATAATAAATTACAGAAAAAATCTACAGAAAAAAATTGCAATTTGGATATTTATATTATATAATAAAAGCTCATATATATCAAATATGTAAATTAAAAACAAAAATTAAAAAATTAATAAAAAATTAAAAAATACCATTCCCGAGTAATTACTTCATCATGTTTGAATATAAATTAAATTAAATAAAATATAATAAATAAAATTAAGTATATAAAATTAACTAAAAATAGTTTAAAAAAAATAAATAGTTGGAAAATATGTATAAAAGATATGTAAGATATATAAGATATGTAAGATATGTAAGATATAATATAAAATAAAGAATAAAATCAGTTAAAGCATTTAATACATCGAAATATAATTATATTTTAAACTTCGAGTAAACGTATTTATATTATATAATAATTTAAATCTGTTTTCAAGAAGATTCCATAAAATGGACCATTGTGAGTTATGCAAAAAAAATGTATATTAAGACGGAAATATATATATATATATTCAATTGAATTGAATTGTTTATTTAAATATAGCGGGTGCCCTCTCTGGTGTATAACAATAACGAAAAATAATAAAAAAACTAACGAACAGAAAATAACAAAATTTAAAATTAATTTAAATAGATATAAAGATTAAATAAAGCGTATACAAAAATAATTAAGAATTATTTAGATAATGTTTTAGTTTCTTCCTGAAACAATATCAGGATTGTACCTTCCGTAAGTCATATGTGACGTATACGGTTGAACGTTCCATATGCGAGGAACAACGGAGGAGATTGCGCGATTACTAAATCCGTTAAATAAAATATTGCTCTCCAAAAGAATTGCATCCTATGTTCGAATCTGCTTCAGTATACAACGACATTTCAGTTGATTGTGTAGATAGTCAGGCTTACCTAGGCATATAGATTTATAAGCTAAACAGAGTAAACGATGTTTACATCTCTTTCTAAATTATAACCATTTAAAATAATGTTTGTGTTCATCTGTTTTCAAATGTTCACTACGATTGATATTATAAATAATTCGTATAGAAGCACGTATAATTCTACCAATCTTTTGGACCTCTATATTCTTTAAGTCACTAAATAACGATCTGCAATAATCAATTCTGGATAATACTAGAGCATTAATAAGTAGCTTAGTAATACGCTTAAGCAATACTTTCTAATGTGCCCAATTCTACGTAGATGGAAGTTAGCAGATATTGAGATATAACTAATGTGAGCTTCAAAAGATATGTAGGAAGATAACTCTAAGATTACCTACCATCGAAGATAACTCCAAGATTACGAACTGAAGTAGAAGGATGTATAACCCTACCATCAATGATTACCGGTGGAAAATTAGTATATGCCCTAGATACATTGAGTAGTTCGGTTTTCGAGTTATTTACTAGTAGATTATGTCTAAGAAGCCAATTCATGATTTCAGATGCACATTCCAGAAGTTCCAAGTTAGAGTTATGCGAGTTAACAGGAATTTTAATAATTAGCTGTAAATCATCAGCATATATATGGTAGGTAATATTATGAAATTTACTAATAATATTAGATAGAGGAAGCAAGTAAATGGAAAATAATAAAGGTCCGAGTACTAAACCATAAGGAACTCCACATAGTATTTCAATGAGAGGCGAAGTATAATCATTAACGTTTACCGAGGAGGTTCGATCATTAATATATGAAGTTAACCAGCTGAGAGAATAACCTTCAATTCCAATTTCATTAATTCGTTCAATAAGAATGCTGTAGTTTAGAGTATTAAAAGCACTCGAAAGGTCGAGTAGCAATTGTTTCGCATACTTTGAGAGGAGTCGAGCGATTTATATAGCATATCAGTAATACTATTTAAAGCAGTTTCAGTGGAATAATGTGTTCTATAAGCATATATAATATATATATATATATATATATATATATATATATATATATATATATATACTATAGTATACGATATATTTGTTGATATCATTATATATAACATTTGTCGATTCTCAAGGAGTACAATATAAATTTAATAAAAGTATTACTAATATTTATAAAATATATTCAATAACATACATAAGCATATATTATACGCGTATTATATATTTCAGTTTTAATATTATGTAGAGATATTCTTGTATGAAAACAAATTTCAATTACAAATTATAATATACAATTGTATGAAAACAAATTTCAATTACAAATTATAATATACAATTTTAATTGTATTACGATATATATAATAATTATTTATACTTAAAATGCTTTCTATTAATTTTATCTGTATTGATATTCGGGGTGATGATGATAGTGATGATAGTGAACTTGAGTGACGTCACATTACAGTGGAGGAGGAGGAGGCTGATAGTGATGATAGTGAACTCGAGTGACGTCACACTATAGTGGATGAGGAGGAGGCTGATAGTGATGATAGTGAACTTGAGTGACGTCACTACGGTGGATGAGGAGGAGGCTGACAATTGCGACGGGGTCGAGGCCTATCACTTCCGGTAGTTTAGATTCCGGTTGTTTTAATGGAAATTAATGCACGCGCGATATTAATCGATATATATATATATATATATATATATATATATATATATATATATATAGATGTGTGTGTGTGTGTATGTGTTTGTGTATGTCCCATGGATACATATTATTGAGAGAACGATATATTGCTATCATATTGATTTCACATTATCAATTTACAAATATATGTATATATATATATATATATGTGATGATGATGATGATGATGATGATATTAAGTTTAGTAGCACTAAAATAGGGTCATGTAGACCCCTTCGCTCGTGCGGGAAGAAAATAATAATAAAATAATAGTAATACGATAATAATTTAATAATAATATACATTCAATATACCACGGACAACAATACTAAATAATATAAAGGACTATTATATACTACAGTCTGCATTGATATGGTGTAGTGTTATATACTACAGACTGCATTGATATTGATATATATATATACTTACGTTAGACACACAAGCAGTAGGACACTGGGGCCAGTTGCTCCGATAAAATTAAATTGGCCTACGCTTATCCTACGCTTATTTTACGATATTGAGTTGTTCGGATGAAAAATAAATAGCGTAGGCGCGCGTCATTAAGGCGAACAAATTCGCCTTAGCGCTTGCTAGCGATCGGTTGTTCCGATGTTCTAGCGCGTAAAAATGATCAAAATGCTAAGCTAAAGTCATCGAGTTGTTCCGACATATAAATTAAACACGCAGCGTTTATTTTACCCATTTATTAAGGACAACTAATAGCTGGCGTTAGATAAATATTAAATAAAATGTTTTGCTTATTTCCCATTTTATTCCCAATTTAATTGTATTGTAGTATGTATTGGATATACAATTATAATAATTATATAAATATATAATTATTATAATAATATAATTACAAATATTATCGAGTATAACCCAATATAATATACAATAAACTATAGAATCTATCTTTAAAATAATTACAATATATTCAGAATATTATATTCAATATAAACTTCAATAATTTCAATAAAATTAATTAATATACTATATATACTGTACTTATATTAAAGTATAAATATAAATTTATATTTAAGACATATATTAATCGATTAATCGATCCTATTAATCGAAATAAATAAGGCTGTGTTAAAATAAATTGTTCATTTTAATATTATAAATTTAATGTGAATCCACATATATAAATATTGTTTCTATATTATATAATGTACATATAAATATTCACTTAACATATCATTAATAATAATAACATAATATATGTATTTAATGTTATTAATTAATCAAACTAATATACATATTTATATATATATATTAAAACTTGAAAATATCATAATTTGTATGACCTAATTATATAGGTGTATATTCAGATATATATATATAAAATAATTTCAGAGTTTGGCATAAATGCATAGGTAGAGGAATAATCAAGCTTGTTTAGTCTTCAAACTATAGTTAATAATATATATGTTTTCTATTTATACACTTGTATATGATTGAGAATGTTTTAAGTTGAAATTTATATACATTATATGCGCGTATTATTGTTATATATTTCAATTATAATTATAACTATATTCTATTTTTAGATTTGAGTGACACATTAAAATAATTTTATAGGTGGCGCTACTTTATATTAACTAAAAATAGTGAGTGCACATATGTTGTATATTTAAATAGTTAATATTTATTACTTGAATTATAATAATATAATTATTAATAATTAATTATTTTAATATATATTATTGTATTAAGTTATTTCACACTGTTTTGAATATAACATAAGCATATTTTATTTATTTTGGATTTAAAGTTTCATAAAAAATTCTTTTTTATTCTATACGATACGCATAGTCGGACAGTCGCCGAGATAATACGCGCTAGAATTAACTAGGCTAGGACATTTATTTTAATTGTCGGAACAACTCGATTTGCATATGGCTAAGGACATGGCGCAGGCCAATTTTGCTAGCGCGTTGCGTACGCCAAAATTATCAAATGTCCCAGCAACCGGCCCCAGGTTCGAGCTTCGTCCGGACAATTAAAATATGTCTAACAAATATTTAGATGGATCTTATATAATTGTGTATACATAAATGATCGGCTCTCGTTAAAACCATGGATGCCTTAACATGAGAGCGGCTTCGAAGGGACATTAGAGCCATATATTGTTATAAGTGAATATATAATACTATCTAAGTTCCTGGATTGGATGAAAAGACTCCACTAAATAAAATAATAATACTAATAACAATAATATATATATATATATATATATATATATATATATATATATTAATATTTATGAATTAATCTATCTCCCTCGTAAATAAACAAGAGCCAGTGTTTACAACACGCCGTACGAACACACACACACACGTATATGACATCCGAATCGAACGGTAGATCGATATCGTAAGATATAGTCGCTATGTGTTATGTGTTACCGTCAATTCTACATAGTGAACTAACAATGTCAGGTATATATTCATTATAATGTAGAGTTTTCTCATAGAGCATAATATATATATATATATATATATATATATATAAATAAATATATATATATATATATATATAAATTATCTAGAATTTATGAATAACATTACTATGCGTGTATATATATTTAATATTGCCAGCATTGCATATTAATAATAATAATAATAAATAAACCACCCGCCGACATTTCCGTTAAGGTATATTTATAATTGTCATGTGTGTATATGCTCTCTGTAGATAAATTACCCCTAGGCCCTCTATGTGGACTAATACTTACTTAGTTACTTAGTCCCGTGACATAGGCATCGTAGGGGGAGAACATGACAATGTTTTTAATAACTTTTTCCATTTATAACGATCTTTTGCAATAACTAAAAGTTACTGAAGAGGGAGATTAGAGTAATAAAAAATATCATTTAACCAATTTTTCTTTGGTCTTCCTCTTGTTCTATTACTTTCGACATGGTGGACTAATAAAGCCTTTAATGTACTCCTATTCCTTCAAACATATGCCCTATAATAGAGATCTACTTATTTTTATAGCAATATCTGAAATTTAACTTATTTTAAAATTCATAATTCTCAATACAATAATCAATAACTATAATAGATTTTAATTATATAACATTATTATATTATTGTTATATATACACTAATACTTCTATGGGATTATAATATACATATACGTACAATGAACATAGTACATATATAAATATATATATATATATATATATATAACATAATTCAATTAATCTAATAAACTTACTATCTATCCGAGAGAGATAGAGAGAGATAGATAGTGAGATAAAATGAGAGAGGGAGAGCTAGAGTAAGAGAGATAGAGAGAGAGGGGTAGAGAGAAAGGGAGATAGAGAGAGAGAAAGAGAGAGATAGAGAGATAGATATATATCTAGAGAGAGAGAGGGAGATAGATATATATAGAGAGAAAGAGAGATAGAGAGAGGGGGGAGAGAGAAACATGAGAGACAGAGTGAGAGAGAGACAGGCTAATTAGTGTCCGCACAGTTACAGCTATTGACCAGCTCGGGTGTTCTCCATAACAATACTGTCACATGACTACCATCGTTATAATAGCGAGTTAAGCTCTCTCAGTAAGTTGTAGGGGGACGCACAGACTTATTGAGATACGTAGTGCTTAAGTATAGCAGTCCGTAGTATACTGATATAGTATACTACTATAGCATACTAGAGTATACTATCACTACTGATACTGCTATAACACTATAGTGCTACTGCTATTCCTACTGATTCTTTCTCAGCTACTGATACTACTACTGCTACTATAACTAGTATTCTTACTTTTACTTTCCCTACTATTAATATTTCTACTCAAGCAGTACACTACTACTACTACTACTACTACTACTACTACTACTACTACTACTACTACTACTACTACTACTACTACTACTACTACTACTACTACTACTACTACTACTACTACTACTACTACTACTACTACTACTACTACTACTACTACTACTACTACTACTACTACTACTACTACTACTACTACTACTACTACTACTACTACTACTACTACTACTACTACTACTACTACTACTACTACTACTACTACTACTACTACTACTACTACTACTACTACTACTACTACTACTACTACTACTACTACTACTACTACTACTACTACTACTACTACTACTACTACTACTACTACTACTACTACTACTACTACTACTACTACTACTACTACTACTACTACTACTACTACTACTACTACTACTACTACTACTACTACTACTACTACTACTACTACTACTACTACTACTACTACTACTACTACTACTACTACTACTACTACTACTACTACTACTACTACTACTACTACTACTACTACTACTACTACTACTACTACTACTACTACTACTACTACTACTACTACTACTACTACTACTACTACTACTACTACTACTAATACTACTACTACTACTACTACTACTACTACTACTACTACTACTACTACTACTACTACTACTACTACTACTACTACTACTACTACTACTACTACTACTACTACTACTACTACTACTACTACTACTACTACTACTACTACTACTACTACTACTACTACTACTACTACTACTACTACTACTACTACTACTACTACTACTACTACTACTATTACTACTACTACTACTAGGGATCTGTTCTCGGACCAATACTCTTCAATATATACATGATCCCAATATTTGATATTTTTAATAAATATCCAAATATTGGCTACCATTCATATGCAGATGACCTACAAGTATATATGATTTTAAAAGACCCTACTAAAGATATACCTATACTCAACAACTGCCTTGAGGATATACGAACATGGCTAAACTCAAACTCTCTCTCACTGAATAGCTCAAAAACCATTGCACTCCATATTTCTTTATCAAATAAGTCCACTATTCCAAATATATATATTGGTAATGATTGTATACCTTACTCCAGATCAGCCCGTAATCTAGGAATTATATTAGACACCACATTATCATTTACACATCAGATCTCCAATATAATTAAATCAGTAAATTTTATATTATACACTATAAAAATTATTAGACCTTCAATATCCACTGAAATTGCTAAACTACTTATAACATCTCTTATTCTACCTAAATTAGATTACTGTAATTCGATTATTAATGGTATACCGGATTATTTACTACATAAACTACAACTTTTGCAAAATTCAGCAGTCAGACTCATATACAATATAAATAAATTCTCTAGAACACACATATCACCTTACATGAAAATATTACACTGGCTCCCAATTAAATACAGAATAATATATAAAATATGTATGCTAACCCATCATGCCACTCATCACAGCCAACCTGACTACTTACATACTCTACTTACTCCCTATACATCATCACGCCCAATACGACTTTGCCTCAAGTATACTCTAGTCATACCAGATTTGCGTAATGTATCCATAAAACAAAAGAGAGCCTTCTCAATATCTGCACCTATAGCCTGGAATAGACTTCCTTATAACATTCGTTCTATTCAATCAACCATGTTATTCAAAAATAAGCTTAAGACATATCTTTTCTCTTTGGCTTATCCTAATAACAACTAGTCAACATTTAATGCACGGCCGAAAATTTCTGATGAAGTTGATGGCAGTGCCTAAAACATTAGGTTACAGGTTACAGGTTACTACTACTACTACTACTACTACTACTACTACTACTACTACTACTACTACTACTACTACTACTACTACTACTACTACTACTACTACTACTACTACTACTACTACTACTACTACTACTACTACTACTACTACTACTACTACTACTACTAATACTACTACTACTACTACTACTACTACTACTACTACTACTACTAATACTACTACTACTACTACTACTACTACTACTACTACTACTACTACTACTACTACTACTACTACTACTACTACTACTACTACTACTACTACTACTACTACTACTACTACTACTACTACTACTACTACTACTACTACTACTACTACTACTACTACTACTACTACTACTACTACTACTACTACTACTACTACTACTACTACTACTACTACTACTACTACTACTACTACTACTACTACTACTACTACTACTACTACTACTACTACTACTACTACTACTACTACTACTACTACTACTACTACTACTACTACTACTACTACTACTACTACTACTACTACTACTACTACTACTACTATTACTACTACTACTACTACTACTACTACTACTACTACTACTACTACTACTACTACTACTACTACTACTACTACTACTACTACTACTACTACTACTACTACTACTACTACTACTACTACTACTACTACTACTACTACTACTACTACTACTACTACTACTACTACTACTACTGCTGCTGCTGCTGCTGCTGCTGCTGCTGCTGCTGCTGCTGCTGCTGCTGCTGCTGCTGCTGCTGCTGCTGCTGCTGCTGCTGCTGCTGCTACTACTACTACTACTACTACTACTACTACTACTACTACTACTACTACTACTACTACTACTACTACTACTACTACTACTACTACTACTACTACTACTACTACTACTACTACTACTACTACTACTACTACTACTACTACTACTACTACTACTACTACTACTACTACTACTACTACTACTACTACTACTACTACTACTACTACTACTACTACTACTACTACTACTACTACTACTACTACTACTACTACTACTACTACTACTACTACTACTACTACTACTACTACTACTACTACTACTACTACTACTACTACTACTACTACTACTACTACTACTACTACTACTACTACTACTACTACTACTACTACTACTACTACTACTACTACTACTACTACTACTACTACTACTACTACTACTACTACTACTACTACTACTACTACTACTACTACTACTACTACTACTACTACTACTACTACTACTACTACTACTACTACTACTACTACTACTACTACTACTACTACTACTACTACTACTACTACTACTACTACTACTACTACTACTACTACTACTACTACTACTACTACTACTACTACTACTACTACTACTACTACTACTACTACTACTACTACTACTACTACTACTACTACTACTACTACTACTACTACTTCGATCACTGTCTCTCATAGCGAACGGTCGTGTTTTTCTATTGTCTAAATTTCTATTGTTTAATATTACATCAGAATTTTGCATTTTACATGTAATATTTTTACATTAGATTTATTATAATAACTTTTATACATTGTTATAATATTCTATCTAATTAATTAAACTACGATTATATCCGACTATAATCATCTCCCGTGGATCTCCCGTGGGATTATGCTCAATAGGTAGTCGGTTCTGCCTACTACTCGAAGGAGAAATAATGAGTTCCTGCTATGAATGTAAGATGTCTCTGGAAACAAGCGATATCACCTCTCCAGATGGTTTCCTAGAATGTAAATGCGGTCAACTTATTCACTACGCATGTCTGTTTAACGCTAACGAAATTAGCTGTGCATGGAGCAATAAAGTTCCATCTAAGATATCAATAGCATTGATGAATTCGCCCTGCTTCTTATACACGTGCCTACAATGCCGTAATAGTGAACCATCACCGGTAAGTGCCTCGCCATCTATTGAAGATAAAATTAATAATATTGCTATTTTACTATCCAGCCATACTAATATAATTAATGAATTAAAAAGTAGCATAAGCTCTTCATTATCTAACAACACTGTAAATAATGATAATGCCAAAACCTGCTTAGAAAACGATAACACCATAACCTATGCTAATGTGACAAGTAGAAATATAAGTAGTTCGAATGCTGTTGTTTATAATAGGGATGCATTAAATATTCCTTTATTTTCGGCCATTATTAAACAAATTGACAGTAGTAATCTAAATACTAACTACATTAAGGATTTATTAAAAATATTAAACATTGATTTAAATACCATTTCTAAAGTACACTTTAATAATAAAGTATGTATAATTAATTTCACTACTGTGTTTGCAAAATCAGAATTTTTAAATCTTAACTCGACTATTAAAACTTTAGATAATAAATTTAATAAATTATTTATTCATGACAATTTATCCGCTGATGTTAGAAGAAATGGTAATATATTTTATCATGCTATTAAATCTAAGCTAATTTTAAACTATAAATGTACATTAAATTTAAAAACTAATACTTATGAACTAAGACCATATAATGATACAAATAAACTTGATTGGAACTGTTCTCCATATTTACCGTCCATAAATGAATTGAACACATGGAGTAAATCATACGATACATATATCACATCAATCAAAAATAAACCAAATAATAAATCTAATTGATTATCGGTATGTAGCAATGAAAACATTACTTCCCTCATTAATTGTCGGTCACTAGTTGATAATATTGATATCATCACACAATATATAATAGAATCTAAATCATCAATAATCGCACTCACAGAAACTTGGCTCCATATATTAGATGATGTTACTCCTTCTTATTTTGAACCATTACATTTTAATTTTATACATAGTCCTAGATGTGATGGTAGAAATGGTGGTGGTGTTGCTTTACTTTTAAATAATAACTATACTATACTTTCTCAAATTCGAATTAATATGACTCTATGTGATGTACTTCTTGTAAAATTTAAAACATCCCAATCTCAAATAATAACTGTTCTCACTTTATATAGACCTCCAAATAATAACCATATAATATTTTTTAAAGAATTTTCGGATCTAATACATCAACACATTAGCCCTTTCCTTATAATTCTTGGTGACTTTAATTTTCATTTTAATTCTACATAATATCCCCATAATAAATTCAAAGATATCTGTAATGAATTATGTTTATCTCAACATGTTACTGAAACTACACATATTTCTGGAAATGTACTCGATCTTATTTTTACTCATAATAATTCTATTCTATTAGCTAACCAACCAACTAATTCTACACTATTAACTGATCATTATGCTATTAAATGTACATTAAATATAAAAAAATATATAAGTTCTAAATTATTATCCTATCGACATTTACGTAATATAGACTTAACTAAATTTTCTCTTGATATTCTATCTAATCTTGACATCAATAATTTTACTATAACTGCACTTAATAATACACTTTCTAATCTTCTAGACACATATGCACCACGTAATAACCGAACAATTAAAATATACTCTATAACACCATGGTTTAATCATATATGTCATACTTATAAAAAAAATACTAACATATTAAACAAAATATATAATAAAAATAAAAATACAATTAATCATGATAATTTCTTATTTGCTAGATCTCAATAGCGTAAACAAATGAAAACTCAAAAAACAATGTACTATAATAATAAAATTAATTTATATAAAAATGATTCTAAAAAACTTTTTAAACTTACTAATCAATTAATGGGAAGGAACAAAAGAAAAACTTTTCTCCTCAAAAAAATAATCTACTAGTTAATAAATTCTCAAATTTCTTTGATAATACAATTTCCAACATATGCGATAATATCTCGAAAAGTAAATTTGTAAATAAATCTATCAATATAAATTGTTTTGATATATGTTCATTTCCCAATAATAATTTTAATAATTTCATAACTCCAACACATACTGAAATATATAATTTGATAATTACCGCCAAATGTACTTCACCAAATGATCCATTACCTCTCTCTATTACTAAAAAAAATATTAACACTTTAACACCTCTATATCATAAAATTATTAATATTTCACTAACTACTGGCATTATACCACCTGAATTAACACATGCTATAATAACTCCTATTTTAAAAAATGCATCTTTAGATGATTCTATTTTATCTAATTATCGACCTCTATCTCAATTACCATTACTCTCAAAGATTCTAGAAAAAGTTATCTATAAACAGCTCATATCTTATCTTGACTATAATCATTTATTTGATAATTACCAGAGTGCATACCATAAACATCATAGTACTGAAACTTCCATTATTGCACTTACTGATAGCCTTCACCATTCACTTGACAACCACAAATCTTTGCAATTATTATTTATTGATATGACTGCTGTATTTGATACCATTGACTTTACTATATTACTATCTAGACTTTCCAATATTGGTATTACTGGAACTGCTTTCAATTGGTTTAAATCTTTCATTACTACTAGAACATACTCTGTTAAAATTAATTCTTCATTTTCTCAACCCTATCCACTAAATTTCGGTGTCCCACAAGGTTCTGTTCTTTCGCCAATTCTATTTTCTATATATCTACGACCTTTATAAAAATTACTCCAATCATATACTTTACTAAAATATAATATATATGCAGATGATATTGTATTACACACATTTGCAACTAACTCTACACAAAATAATTATTTTCAAGACTGTATTAATTCTACTACTAACTGGCTTACTAATAATAACTTACTAATAAATTCAAATAAAACTAAACTAATTAATATTTCTAGAACTCGCACTGCATTTCCAAATATCTATATCGGTACAGATAATATTACTCCTATTACTAGTACAAAGTATCTTGGAATAACTATTTCACAAGATCTATCGACTGAAATACATGTAAAAGATATACTTAAGTCTGCATCATATAATGTTTACAATTTAAAAAAAATTCGCCCTTTCATTTCACTAAATACAGCTAAAATATTATCTAATTCACTAATTATATCTAAACTAAATTACTGCAACTCTTTTCTTTATAAAATTAATACTACATTACTAAAAAAATGTGATTCCATTATAAATAGGTGCATTCGAATTATATTTAAAATTCCTTATACTGATTATTCTACAAGTATTTCTGAACTTCGTTCTAAAATCAATTGGCATAATACTAAGCAATCTATTATATATAAAATACTCACTATAACGCATAAAGCTATAGTATTTAAGAAACCTATGTATATATATAATATGTATATATATAATATGCTACAGTTATCTATTAATAACTCGCAATTGCGATCTAATTCTACAATTAACCTTGAACTACCTAAAATTAATTCTTCAATATATGGCGAGCTATCTTATCGGTGGTATGCCCCTTACCTTTGGAACAAACTTCCATCCAACATTAAGAATATTATTAACCATTACACGTTCAAGAAACATTTACATCGTTATATATTAAATAACTATTGATTGTAATAATTGTATAATAATATTCTAAAGTTTATAACATATACGAAAGTATTGTATGTATCTGTATATTTGTGTATATTTATTTATATACGTTTATATATTTATATACACATATATGTATGTATATATTTATCATGTTATGTTTTTAAATGC
Source organism: Osedax fenrisi (assembly GCA_964019155.1). Taxonomy (NCBI): domain Eukaryota; kingdom Metazoa; phylum Annelida; class Polychaeta; order Sabellida; family Siboglinidae; genus Osedax; species Osedax fenrisi. The sequence goes on along the minus strand of OZ025244.1, from coordinate 11,754,466 downwards.
TAAAAACAATTAGTAATATTTGTTCTGTTTAATTTATTCGTTCACACTCTAAGAATGTTTACAAAACATTAATGCAGTGTATAATAAACTATTTACATTTACATTTACTACTACTACTACTACTACTACTACTACTACTACTACTACTACTACTACTACTACTACTACTACTACTAATACTACTACTACTACTACTACTACTACTACTACTACTACTACTACTACTACTACTACTACTACTACTACTACTACTACTACTACTACTACTACTACTACTACTACTACTACTACTACTACTACTACTACTACTACTACTACTACTACTACTACTACTACTACTACTACTACTACTACTACTACTACTACTACTACTACTACTACTACTACTACTACTACTACTACTACTACTACTACTACTACTACTACTACTACTACTACTACTACTACTACTACTACTACTACTACTACTACTACTACTACTACTACTACTACTACTACTACTACTACTACTACTACTACTACTACTACTACTACTACTACTACTACTACTACTACTACTACTACTACTACTACTACTACTACTACTACTACTACTACTACTACTACTACTACTACTACTACTACTACTACTACTACTACTACTACTACTACTACTACTACTACTACTACTACTACTACTACTACTACTACTACTACTACTACTACTACTACTACTACTACTACTACTACTACTACTACTACTACTACTACTACTACTACTACTACTACTACTACTACTACTACTACTACTACTACTACTACTACTACTACTACTACTACTACTACTACTACTACTACTACTACTACTACTACTACTACTACTACTACTACTACTACTACTACTACTACTACTACTACTACTACTACTACTACTACTACTACTACTACTACTACTACTACTACTACTACTACTACTACTACTACTACTACTACTACTACTACTACTACTACTACTACTACTACTACTACTACTACTACTACTACTACTACTACTACTACTACTACTACTACTACTACTACTACTACTACTACTACTACTACTACTACTACTACTACTACTACTACTACTACTACTACTACTACTACTACTACTACTACTACTACTACTACTACTACTACTACTACTACTACTACTACTACTACTACTACTACTACTACTACTACTACTACTACTACTACTACTACTACTACTACTACTACTACTACTACTACTACTACTACTACTACTACTACTACTACTACTACTACTACTACTACTACTACTACTACTAACTATATATAGTGCACTACATATACAAATAAGTGAATATAAAATTTATAAAAGTAAACTTTTTCGTATACGTATTTAAAATAACTATTGAAGTATCAAAATGATAGAGTGACGTCACACGTAAACACAATGTTATAGTGACGTCACGTACATACAATGATATACTAAACCACTTAGCATACTACTCGAATAGAATCCCGTCTCCACATACATCTATAGCGTCGCATGTCAATATCGTAATATTGCATCATCTATATTGCATCATCGGCGGCTAGATAGCGCGCAACAATCGCGTTGAAAGCGATCGCGTAATGATTAGGTATAACTAGGTTACCGGCAGTCCCCCTCCTCCTCCGTATCCTCCTCCTTCTCCCCTCCCCCCGCGCGAGAGTATTCTATTTATAGAATTATTACGTAATACGATGTATTACCGCCTAGTGATTAACAATAATTTCGACGTCGCTAATAATTATTAGCTAATAATTATAATTGATACTATAATTGAATTATATGTGCGTGTGTGTGCGCGTGTGTAAGCGTATGTGTAAGCGTATATAAATATTATAGACATGAGCAAATGTTTACATACATCAATTACATATAATTATAATGATATAAATGTACGCGTATACCTAACGATACGTAAGGGAGTACATAATCGATTAAATATAATAATAAATACATTAACATTTATAATTCTATTTTAATATTTAGAATAACTAGTTTGTATATAATTGTTAATGTTATAAATTATACAGATATATATATATATATATATATATATAAATATAATTATAGTACTTTAGTATATTTTTGCTATCAACATGTATAACTCATTAGTAGTTGATATTTTATTAATTTTTTACAAATATTGTTAAATTATAAAAACGTAAACATAAAAAAATGACATAATTTTTATAGTTATACATATATGTAACTATATATAATAGTATAATATTATCTATTTTATTACTAATATAATTCCATTGGAACATCCCCAATAATAACAATTAAATTAAATGTACGTAGTCATTTAATTAAAATATGATTCTAACCTATAGGTATCAATAAATATTATAATATTTATTTTTTAAATATAAATATAGGTGTTTAATTATAAGTATTATATATATAAATATATATTAGTGTTGTCACATTTTCTAAAAACCCATTATTTAGTATCGTATCAGTATCATTCGAAATCGGTCTCAGTATCATTTGACAATGGTATCAGTATCATTTGACATCATTATAGTTTAACAATGGTATACGCATCATTTGACAGCAACATCAGTATGTATCCTATAGTATCATATTCTGATGTAACAGGAGGACACAATTAAATGCAGTTATATAATATGGACAATACCGAATCTTCCTTACTATATATTGATTTTCCTAGCTATTTTTAGTAGTCATTTGTTCGATGAAATGATCATTAATTAATTTAAAATAATGATGTTGATAGTAGCGAAAATACATTTAAAATGATTATATGTTGAAAGTGGCGGGAATTCATACAAAGAGACGCTATTAATCATAGCATATCTTTGCCAGACATAGCCTATGACTGACAGTGGCGCTAATAAATGTAAACCTAAAGATAAACATTTACCAAAGATAGAATTTTTAAGATATTGGAAACCACTGTAAATGTATTTTAAATATCAAATAATAATAATCCGAAATAGTCCGAGTTTAATATTAAAGTCTAATCCGGGTCCGAATGACAACGCTAATATATATATATATATATATATATATATATATATATAGGTATATATTAATTAGTTTTATAGATAATAATTTATAATGTACTTTATTAATATTATTTTTTATAAAAAATATACTTTGTAGCGTATATATATATATGATAATAAACTCAGATTTGGCAATTGTCTGGGTGAAGGACGAAGCAGATCTTATCAAGTCTTTCACCCTTTTATGATTACGAGGAGATATAATTATATAGGAATATGATTAAAAACAAGAAATAGTAGAACAAAAAATAGAGTAAAAAATTCAATTATTAAAATAAATCATCAACTACTAAAGCATAAACAACCATAGTATATCAACTTTCCGAATGTCTAAAACCTATATATATAATACATACTATACTATATTATTAGTTATTAAGTCATTTGGATTTTATTTAAGACTGCAATTTATATAAATTAAAAAATTTAAAATGTGTATTTCTATAATGTCAATTTGCATAAAACAATCATGTAATATATACAACAATTTATATCAGGTGGAAACCTGTAATACTTATATTGTTTGTCATTATTATTTCATTTATTAATTTCCGTACGGTTTATTCTATTTTATTTTATTAATAATAATGGTAATTATTGTTTTATATATATATATATATATATTAAATTTTACTATATATACACTTTTGAGAAATAATTTATGATTTATTTAAGTGTTTACACATACTTTTAATCAATCAATCAATCAATTAGTTATCTCGTGCTATATATATCATGATATAATGATTAATATTGTGCCAATATCTGGTTGAAAAATGTACAATATCATATGAATAAAGCAATAATATTGTAAATTGATGTTTATTCTAGTTATATATCTATGCGATAGGAAAATATTTTATGCGTATCGCACCTATATGTAATGGACATTGTAGCTTAGTATTATATTAATAACGTATTTCTGTGAAGAAATGAAACAGTGATTATCATCATCATCATCATCATCATTATCATCATCATTTATACTAATATATAAACCTTAAATATCAAGCTTATGCACATGTAATTATACACACACACACACACATATATATATATATATATATATATATATATATATATATATATTGGCGTATAGTCTACATTCTATAAATAGATTACGGGCAACCCCGGACAACACCGACAACACCGACACTGGTACGTGTGCACAGCTGTTCACACATAACACGCTGCTGCAGCGCTAACAACCTGTCCGCAGTTATTATATCATGCGCACAGTCGTACGTGCGTACGTGCGTACGTGTGTGTGTATGTATAGGTATGGATATGTATGTGTATGTGAGCACTACAGTTAATATATGTATATATATATATATATATATATATTATTATTAAAATCAGCAAGTATAGTTTTAAATTAGATACACACTATTCTAAAAATATGTTTGAAAGAAGTGTTTTAAACTTACTTATAGCTTGCACAGCCCTGCTTACAGCTCGCGATGCATATAATGTGTTGTGTAGCACACACTGCAACGGTCGTAATATCCTATAGGCTAACGTATACGTTAATCATACTATTATCTATTGTAATTTATCTAGATGGTTTTGTTAATTGTCCTATATATGTAAGTGTGTATCATGTGTATATCATATCAGCATGATGCCGTATCAATACGGATACAAGTTATACTACATGATCACTGGTAATAGGTGTTGCATTAAATTGAAAGAATTTATTTTTGTGAAATAGAATGTGTAATAATTGTTATAAATATTGAGATATAAATAATAAAATCATATATATATATATATATATATATATGTATATATATATATATATATATATATATCCATATACATTATAAATAACGTATACAAATGGATCCCTCGAATTTCTACAAATATGTTATAAATAACTGCGATGGGCAAAGGAATAACGAATAAAATACAAATATTAACGAAATTAACTTGTGTCGAGATTACCAATTTCGTAATAAAGAGATACTAATGTAAGTTATCGTGACGTATAGAACATAACACTGGCTATAGCGAAGTGGAACCCGGTAGCACTCGAGTTTTCTCTATCTGCTTTCAGATATATTACCATAGAGAACGAAGTGACTTCACTTCGTATCATCATAGTCGATATACTGTTACGTGTTCTATATGAATAATATATATATGTGTGTGTGTGTGTGTATGTGTGTGTGTATGTGTGTGTGTATGTGTGTGTATGTGTGTGTGTACGTAGGCTATACGGAATAGAGCACTAGAACAACAGTAGCCCGACATCGCAACTCGACACTATGTGGTTATTTCTATTTGCCTCGGTTGCCGGCGGGAAATACTAGAATTATTAACTAATTAAACGAGTACGCCGACCTTGCCCCCCCCCCGGTAACCCGACTACCCATAATGCATTAGGCTCACTTTAAACACTAGCGCGGAGCTTCCGGTTACCGCGATGCTCGATGGGTTCCCGTCAGGGGCAGCACCGTCTACTATAGGAATCGGCGGTCGGCGGTCGACGGTCGACGTGGGAAACCTCACCTCGGCCGATATAACGTGTTTACTTACTCATCGCCACCGCTACGTGGAGCGGCGGTGTGCGATACCGTACACTGTACACCGCCATACAGTGCACACTGTACGGCGTACACGTTATATAGTTAAACCCATACGTCGTTACTATGTTTCTGCGCTATCGAGAGATAGTTGAGAGTACATTTCAAAAATGCGTACATACATTCATGTAAATATACATAAATATACTTATATATTTCCACGAATATATATATATATACATTCTTACTTACTTATTGATTTTAAGGACTGCATACAGTCGAGCAATCAGTCATCCTTACACACACTCATGTGGCGACCTGCACGTTATCCTTCGTAGTGTTCCATCCCATCTTAATACCAGCCATACACGTTAATAATAATATGCAAATCTATATCCTCAGCTTCCCCCTCGACGTAGAGCATTACTCTCGTATCCCTACTATTCGGCCATTATCTCGTGACCCTCTACTTACACCCTCTACCCTCTACTTACACCCTCCACTACCCTCTACTTACACTAACTACCCTCTACTTACACTAACTACCCCCTACTTACACCAACTACCCTCTACTTACACTAACTACCCCCTACTTACACTAACTACCCCCTACTACACTAACTACCCTCTACTTACACTTACTACCCTCTACTTACACTAACTACCCTCTACTTACACTAACTACCCCCTACTTATACTAACTACCCTTTACTTAAACTAACTACCCTCTACTTACACCCTCTACTACCCTCTACTTACACTAACTACCCTCTACTTACACCCTCATCTACCCTCTACTTACACCCTCTACCCTCTACTTACACCCTCTACTACCCTCTACTTAAATTAACTACCCCCTACTTACACTAACTACCTTCTACTTACACCAACTACCCCCTACTTACACCAATTACCCTCTACTTACACTAACTACCCTCTACTTACACTAACTACCCTCTACTTACACTAACTACCCTCTACTTACACTAACTACCCACTACTTACACCAACTACCCTCTACTTACACCAACTACCCTCTACTTACACCAACTACCCTCTACGTACACTAACTACCCCCTACTTACACTAACCACCCTCTACTTACACTAACTACCCTCTACTTACACTATCTACCCTCTACTTATACTAACTACCCTCTACTTACACTAACTAACCTCTACTTACACTAACTACCCTATACTTATATCAACTACCCTCTACAATCTCCGACTATATCGAGACGTAATATCATAATGATACGAGATGTGACTCCTATGTGAATGAATGAATGAAATCAGTTTATAAACATACGACATACTATGTATATCATACGTCTATGGAGGATCAGTGAAAGCCTAGGCTTTATTTGGTCGATACCTCCAATATGTTCATGTACAGATTACAATATTAGTAAAAGTAATAATATAATAATAATGATTCATGTGTTAGCATTCTTTGTAATATAATTAGCAACAATAAAATACAAGATACATATATATATATATATATATATATATATATATATATATATAAATTAATAAAAATAATAAAAAACTGTTCATGAACATAAGTTATCATCATATTTCAATCCATTACATTAAAGTAAATAATAAAATAAGATAAGAAAATAATTGTATAATATTAAAATGTATTAAAATATATATTAGTAAAATATGTAAATTTATAATTTTGTAATATTGAGAACTTGTTAATAA
>OZ025244.1:11719654-11742154 GCA_964019155.1 Osedax fenrisi | reverse complement strand
TGCTTGATTTCCATAATTTCTTCATCTTATTAGCGGCTGACCAGGCTAGTGCTTTACGAATATTGAAGTCTTTTTCTGAGCTTTGCATCCATGACCCTAGATATTTAAAGTTATCTACTATTTTGATTTCATTATTGAGTATGGTGTGTATATGTTGGTTATTGTCTATACCGAAATACATGGCTTCTGTCTTTTTACAGTTTATCTTTAGACCTATATTTCCACATTCTTCTTCTACTCTCTGAAGCAGTATTTGTGCTTCTTCAATATTTTTACTAATAAGAGCTACGTCGTCTGCATAGCTGAAATCTGTAACATTTACTGCTGGATGTCTCCTACTTTTCTTTCTTGCTATTTCAAAACCTATTTCGCTCTCTCGTCCATCTATTGCTAGTCGCATAGCATAGTCTAAAGCTATAATGAATAGGAATGGAGCTAGAGTGTCTCCTTGCAGTACTCCGTTTTGAATAAGGAAAGTTTCAGTGATTCCATCAGGCGTTATTACTTGCGCTTTTGAGTTACTGTGAAGAGATTTTATAGCTCTTATTAGTATTTCTGGAATTCCATAAATCTTGAGAATTTTGAATAGAACTGCTCTGTCGATGCTGTCGAAAGCCTTTTTAAAATCCACAAATGTTATGATAGATTGAATATTTTTGGTCTTAATTCCTTCTATGAGTCGTCTTATTGCTAATATATGTGCAATGGTTCCTCTACCTGGTCGAAATCCATTTTGGTTATTCCTCAACAATTTATCGACTGTAGGTTGAATTCTGTTCAGAATCATCTTGTTTGTTATCTTTGAAGCAATACTTGATAAGCTTATTCCTCTATATATCCCTGAGTATATATATTATGTATATACAATGTATATACAATGTATACTATGTATACCGCACGGAATATTTACGACGTGGTGTGCAATGCACTTTACGCGGCCGCCACTATTCTCTCTCTTCGCTAACACGCCACCTATCGAGTGAAATACGCATTTCTCTCGGGAGCCATAAATACGCAGTTTTAATTGCGCCATTTTCCTTTTTATTTCGGTGATTTCATTGAAATTAGTATTTAGAATACGCTATTTTCCCTTACGCATTATTCATTCGCGAATTATTATGGAATTATATATTAATATTAATTATGTAATACATTTAAAACACAAAATACATATATCCATAACTATATTAGTTTTAGAGCATTATTTTATATATCTAAGTGAACTTAACGTATTGTTCTAAAACGTTATAACTATTTATAATTCTATATTTCTTCTTCTTTCCCATCTTGTTTTTTGGTTTGCTTTAAACGTATTTTAGAATGTTCTCAAATGTATTATTTTATTTTATGTAAATGCTAATTTAAGTGGTTTAATTTGTCTGAACTTTTCGACTATATATATACATATATACATATATATATATATATATATATATGTATTATTTAAAAAGGCACGGAGTAGTATTAATGATAATAAATAGTATTTATATAATACGTTTCTTTAGATATATTTACAAGCATAAGATACATTGTTATTCTGACCACACATTGTTGTAATGTGCCCTTAAGTGATCAATAATTCACTAATAGCGGCTGCACATTTTTTACTAATCGGTTTTTAATCAATAACATTTCCCCCCCGACACATTTGTTATTTAAAAGTTGCAAGAAAACGAGATAATCTGCGTTATTTAAATATACATAACATATATGTGTTTAGGAAATACTAGATATATATATATATATATATATATACCAGTATCAATATAAACGAAAAATCATATATTGATCCATATATATCGATAATTGTATATTATAAGGATATATACTTATAGGTATATATGTATTCATACGTATATATTCATATATATAATCGATAGTACACTGTACCAATAGATGTAGTAATATGAACATAACATTGATACACGTGTCGGCTGTGTTGATTATCATAGCTTACATGGTGCACGGTGGCATGGCTTATTAAGATGGCAAAATCACAGTCATTAATATTTAGCATTTCACGCATGAGTACACACTCGCCAGTCTAATCAATCGCGAACATGATTTCTAGCAGTTACACTCGTAATTGTCGCCCATACCCTGGCGACTAAAACTCGCGTAACCATGTGATTAATACGCTTATGCGCATTGCAGACACGTGTACATTGTACACTGTGTACAGTGACGTACGTAATACATAGTATTGTTCATACTTTGTATATTAACCAATTTCTAAAATTATAAAATTAAAGATAGTGTCAGAGATAATATTTAAATTATAATAACATTTAAAATTTTAAAATATTCATTTTAAAATAATCATTTAAATATATTTTCAATTAAAGGAGCATACTCAATATACATTCAATGATAATAATGTTATTCAATATTACGATTCCTTAAAAAAATCATTATTCTCTATATTATTAATGTGATTTAATAATTATGTTTCCTTAAAATAATCATTAATCTCTATATTGTTAACAAAAAATCAATCTATATACTTATAAAAAAATTGTCATCGATCGTCTACAAGCGATGAATAATACCAGGTGATGAGTCACCGATGATATGTTACGTAATCCTAGATGACTCATCACCACCGCGGCGGTGATCATAGCTAACATTACGAGCACGTGGTTACTTTACCGACCACGTGGTTACACTAGAATGGCACGTGATGTCTCTCGGGAATATCACGTGGTGTCCGTGGTGAACATTGACGTCGGCGGGGACTAAATCGATACTAAACTCATTGTTGATAAACTCATTGTTTCCGTGATTTATCTGATATCCGTGGTTTTATTGAAACGCCATTATCTTTAGACGGATTACCACATGTCATGTATTCACTATTAACATCATGAGTTATATATATATATATATATATATATATATATATATATATATATATATATATATATAAATGTATACATTATATGTATGAGAAGTTAAATACATTGTAAATCATATCAAATAAGAAATTGTATAAGATATATATATACACATGTAGAAATATATATATATATATACATATATACACGAGTACAGGTATACGTGATCCACTTCACGTTAATGCCAATACTTATAACGCTCCTCCCTTCCCTTCCCTTCCCCCGTCTCCCCTGCCTTCCCCTAACCACCCACCCCCTCCCCAATGAGTTCCAGGTGTGTTCGGCGCGTATTAATGTAAGCTCGTTACGCAATCATTGTTACAACACACCCTCACCCTCACCCTCTCTCTCACTCTCTCTATAATACATACCTCCGCCTGATGATTGGCATCACACTCTCTCTAGTACCGACCTATGTGTGGGTACCCGTGATGGCGGTGTCTCTAATTAGGTTTAGGTCGATATATATATATATATATATATATATATATGTGTGGGTATAAGTCTAATTGTAAGTATATGTCTAGTTGTAGGTATACGTATTTAATTGTACGTCTATAGACTATATATAGTTATAATTGTAAGTATATGTATAATGTAATACTAGGTTAGGCTATGTGTGTACAGTGTACACTGTAACCTGTTTACACACACATAATATACGTATACAAATACATGCTAGCCAGTCGTAGTCATTGAAAGCATGTCATACAGAATGCTATATTCGAGTATTTTGTACTCATATAAATCCATGAAAAGTACTTGTTAAATCGATATTTTTTAAATAAGCATTGCTCACTATATGTATAAACATAAATATATATATATATATATATATATATAATCAGAGTCTATGCATTAGCCTGGATGAACGAAAAAGCAGAGATTATTAAGTCGTTCACATAATGTGATTATGGGGGGGGGGAAATCAGATATAAAATAAAAATAATATTAAATAAAATATTTGATTATAAAATTTCTATCCAGAAAAAAAAAATTCTATATATATATATCTACATAGTAATTGCTTATTCTCGTCTATAAGTTATTCAGCTTACTCATTAGTTTTTATATCCGATATTCTAATTATAATCGTGTATTCTAGAATCGTTTTTGTTATAACAAATCAGAACTAAAATTTACATATGACGCATCATATAGGTACAATGCATTAATGTATCGTCAATGTACTATTATTCAATATATATATATATATATATATATTACAATTAAAGAATTGTTATGAGATGAATACGCGTATCATTATTGTTATGAAACAATGTAATCAATAGATTCTTTAACAACGACATATCATAAGTTTTCCGTAATGTTAATTAACCCGATACACACGAATAAACAGAAGAATACTATAACATATGTACTGTACGATGGGGATACGTTACGGTGGATTGTAATGCATACCATTTAATAAGATTTGATTCCACAAAACTATATATATATATATATATATATATATATATCTAAAAACAATCATAGTAGATTGTGTTTTTATGGAGCCAGCTGTTGTAAACTATAAGATTAAAATGTAGGAGATAAATGTACACCGTATAATGTACACCGTATGTACGTGAGTATGTACAATGTACGACGTACAATGTAGGTAAGGGATAGAGAATAGATATAGTTATTTAATTGTTAATCTATATCAGAGGTTCCCAACCTATGAGTCATGACCCGAACTTGGGTCATAGGGTTTTTTTCGGGTCATGAGCCAATTTCTAAAAAATAATACGTTTTATCAGTATTTACATCCATGTCAAAATGAAATTTCGGATAATATTAATAAGTTTGGTGTCAAGTTGAATTTCTTCGTTAACGACCACTTTTTATTAAACAGTCAAACGCTTTTTTAAAATCCATTCAAATAGTTTACAATTTCCTTTACAGAAAACGGTATTATTCAATAAGGAATCTCAGGATACAAAATTATTCTATAGTACTTCTATATTTTCTAAATTGCACATGCATTTTGGAGATGTTATGTTTAGTATCGTTTTTTATTGATATTTAGAATTACTTTAAGTCGTTATTAATCCGAATGATGTAATCGGACGTATAGTACGATAGTACTAGTACTTTGACGTACGTTACTTTTCTTTTGAATGGGTACTCTGAGTGATGTTTTCCTCTATATCTATGACCTGTTTCTAAGATGTTTGAGAATACCCAGCAAACAGTAAGAGCAGCATAATAGCAGCATAATAGCACAATGTAAACATTTGAGGCTCTAGCATTTGCTGTTATGCTGCTATTATGCTGCTCTTACTGTTTGCTGGGTATTGTTAAGTACAATGGCATCTTGACCTGGTATAATACCTATAAATATTTGTACTTATATATATATATAATATAAGTACACTTTGATACATGTACTTATACTATAATGCCTTTAAGTTTACTATATTATCTACACGTATTATATAAGTATAACAATAGTGCTCATATATATATATATATATATATATATATACACACATTATAGTATATACATTATAGTATATACGAATAAGTGAATACTATTAACAATATTATTTATTACTTATTGATCGAAATATGTACATTAGTACGTTTTGTTATGTAATCATGTTGTAATGTAGCTGTCACCAGAACACGCCCACCCACACCCACACACACACACACACCCACACACCCACACACACTTGAATACAAGTTAATAGACAAACCGTTATGTCATTGATCATGTATGTAGGTTTTGCCCTTAATAGTAATGGGTGCGATTTACAAATGCTATGTATGTATACAATAGTATAATCGAATACGATAGTTGATGATCTAATATAATATACTTAACTGTATTTACTTATAGGATATACTTATAATGTCGTAGAAATATGATGTCGAATAAAAATGTTATATAATAAGTGAAGCGAACGATAATAACAAATATAAAACAAATGTACACATACGTGGACAACTATATGTTTGAAATACTTTTTTGAAATAATATATATTTATGTGTGCAGACACACATATATAATAATTAATATTAATATATAATATACGATATTATAATTACACCACGGCAATATAATTTCTAATATATCTCTATATAAGATATACGATAGCTTTCTCTCTCTATATATTATATGTTTATTGATTTAATTTAAAATACACATTTCAATATATTCCATCTACAAATAAAGGTGACTACATAATATAACATGTACGTAAATAAAACCAGTATGTATACGCTTTATTCGTGACAGAATACTTTAAATAATGTATTTATAGCTATCACGGCCCGCTAGGAGTCGCTACGTACACACCACGTGACTACTCGGTCATCACGTGACTATATCGCATCGCTAAACACGAGTCACGTGAGTCGTACGCGTCCCGAGGCCCGCGCGATCTATTATTAGAGACGCGAATCTCTACAACACCACGTGATAAGCTACCGCGCGCGCGTGTGACGTCACGAGTGTTTGTCACGTGACTTCGTGTAGTATCGTATAGATACTAGTGAACCGTGGATATAGTCACACCGCATCTGGTAGCACGTGATCAACACGCGATATACCACGTGATATATATGTTTGTGTATACGGATGAAGATAGATAGTATTATATATATATATATATATATATATATATATATATATATATACTGTATACTATTACCTTACCAGGTCGATCTTGCTCGGCATAACATGACATGTTTTCTCCATTCATCTCTGTCTCCCATCACCGTATACAGTTCATCTGTAGTGCACCCGCTGTCATCTCTAAGTTGCACAGTATACGTCTTCTGCGGGGGTCCAGGTTGTCGTTGTCCATGTATAGGTTCCCAGAGAAGAACTTCGCTGATACCAGTTCTTTTCTGCTTCGCCAACAATGTCCCGAGAAATGCATCCTATGTTTTCCAATTATAATCATTATCTTCGGGATATTTCCATATAATTCAATATTAGACATCTTTTATTTAAGGCAGCACGTATCATTCTTGTATATGCTTCGTTACACTTTTTCTCTAAAGAAGATGTTAATGTCCATGTGATGGAGCCATATACACTGATTGATTCGACTATGGCCATAAAGAAATTGTCTTCGGATTTACAGATTAGAGGTTAGATTTCCATATTGATGTAATATTGTTTAGTGCGACCAATGCCTGACATATCCTTACATTGACGTCATGATCAGTAGATGCGACATAGATTCCAAGATACTTGAAATTATATACGTGTTTGATGATCTTACCCTTTATACTTTTTATACCATTATTATTTTACTGATTCAGAGAGATATATTCCGTTTTGTCTGAGTTTACACGTAATCCTATTTCAGTCGCGACTTCTTGGATGTTATGGAGTATTGTATTTGCATATTTAACGTTGTCTGACGTAATGGCTAACTCATCAGTATAATCAGTGTCAGATATATATATATATTGCAGGATTTCGGCTATCTATTCGTTGTTTTAAGGTGAGACCGATATGGTTGTTATCATCTATAGAAAATCATCTATAGTGATTTTCTCAATATATAGTCTAGACATATTATAAAAAGGAAAGCTGCAATCGTGTCTCCTTGTAGTTCACCATTAGATATCATATAATATGGTGTATCTATAAATATCTCTATATATTGATCTAACCATTGATATTATATATCGATAGAGTATCATGACTGCTTCTACTGTTTCTGTGGGTATTCCATACGCAGAGAGAATATTGTCCATATTACCGCGATGTATCGAATCAAATGATTTAGCGAAGTCTAGCAATAATAGTTTGGCCGGTAGATTCTTTGATTGTACTCCTTCAAGTATACGTCGGATCGTAAATATGTGTACTGTGTGTCCTGTCTTGACATAGTTACTCTGTTCTACCTCATATGCAGAAGTCAATTCTTCTTTCGTTTTATTAAATTTTGTCTGATTTTCAGAAGAGTTTTGTGAATCGTTAAGTTTTGCTGCTGTATATATGTACTATATACTATACCTACTAATAGTAGGCTACTATACAGTGCTTATTCTCTACTAGGTAGGGTCATCGTAAGGTCAATAATCATCTATATTTTTAATTTAATTAAGAATAGAGCTTAGCTTAGCATTTACAAAGCGAAATAAATTAAACATTATATTAATAATAGTACGATATTGTTAATAATGCTAATACATTACGAATAAATGTGATGGGGAATGCGTGTTTATACGTTTAGGGTTGTTGTGCGCGAGTATTCGATTATGATTTACACACGCGTTAACTCGCTATTTCGATTAGCAGCGATTGAATTAGCGAGTTAAACCGCGCGTCACGTGACTCTGAACACGTGTTACGCGTGTCACGTGTGTAAGTATCAGGTGGTAATCGACGTTACGTAACATCTCTCTGAATGCGAATAATAGTATATATATATAATGGTATTCACTCAGAAAATAGTAATCTATAAACTATTTATAATATATATATATATATATATATAAATATGAATGAATTAATATAGTTAAATTCTAAGAAGGATCAGTGAAAGCGATCAGCTTTATTGATTCGAAACCTCCTGACAGTATGTGCGATGTGACATTTCCAATGTCATACCATCATTTCCATTCATATAAAAATAATAAAATAGAAATATTGATAAACATATTATAAAAGCATAGTAATATAAAAAAACAATGAAATGATTAAATAAAGGTTATTCACATATTTTCACGTATTTTTTATTCACGTATATTCACGTACAAAAATAATACAAAATTTAAAATTAGAAATCAAGATAAAATATAAAATTACAATAATGAATGAGATATAAATATAAGTGATACAGATAATACAAATACAAGTTGTGATTCGTGAATAGGTATTCAAATTTAATTATTAAAGAATTTTACTGATAGTAATATCAATATGAATTATGTTTAAAAAACAATAAAAATTAATACTGTTAAAGAAATAATATATTATCATATAATATGAATAACAATGCAATAGGATAATATCAAGGTCATGTCCTTTATAATATAATGATAGTGTAATAAGAACACACACACAAGTAATATAAAACAATATAAATTAAATTAAATAATTTTTTTTAGATTTTTTAAAAATCGAGTTGTTTTTAAAACATATGTATAATTAGAATATCGTTTTTTTAAAGATTATAATGCTATTTAAGCTTTTTATTAATAATACTTTTATAATGTATAATAATATTCATAATTTATTTTTTTTGTATAATGTTTATATTATACTATGCTAAAAATGTGTACATTTTGTAATACTGTTTATAATAAAATTGTGTAAATGTTTTAAAATGATTATAAAAAGATAAATTATAATAATTAATATATATATATATATATATATATATATATATATATATATATATATATATATATTACTACTACTTATACTATTAAATGAGTAGTTAAGCTCGAACAAAAGGTGATGCTTCATTCGATCGTGTTTATTCTAGACTATACACTAATAGATGAATATGCACATTAAGGCATCCGGGCCGAGTTATAGGATAACATGTATAACATGATGACGTACGTGATATTGCTACAAGGCTGAGCTGCTCATATCACGTGCAATTCTCTTCCCGAGTATTTACGACACGCAATGAGTCATCATGAATTCAAGAAGAAGTTACGAACATATTTTTGTTGAACATTTAATTAATATATTTATTTATATATTTATTTATTATTTATTTTTATATATTCTCTCAACACCTGTGAGATTTTAAAATATAACGAGTGTATACATAAATCATTACCTTAACTTACATATATGCAAGCCTATGTATTAAAGCCACGTGACGTAGTTGTATAGTTCTGTGTTGTATTGTACTTAATTATACATAGTATTTCTGCAATGTACACAAGTTTATATAATTATAAGATACCAAAAAGTTTCCACCAACATGAATAATCTAGTATATTATAGTATACTCTATATATATTGTTATTGTTTTTGTTATTTTATGTTGGTGGAGCCCTTTCATCCCATCCAGGAACTTATATATACAGTTTTCACTTATAACTATATGGCTCTGATATCCATTCGAAGTCGTTATATATATAGTTGACATAATTATTGAATATTGTATACAAATCTAATGGGTTACTATGTTACTACGTTATACCATATATTATATAATACATAAATTATTATAACTATTCAAAATGTGTATCTAACATTTTAGACTATATTTCTCGAAAGTAAATATAACAATTTACTTTCTTGCTTTATTTTAAAGCTTATCTCCCCATATGGACATACCATAGCAGAGTGAGGCATGCGAGCTATACCAATTGCTATTATTATTGCAAACGACTATAGTAAACTTGTTGTAACATTAATTTCCCTATACATTTTTTCTATTTATTTTATAATGTAATAACACCATCGTATGATAACTACTAGATAATGTAACATATATATATATATATATATATATATATATATATATATATATATATATATATATTATATACCATTGTAATGTGGTACACTCACACAAGAAACGCCGTGGTTACCCGATATTCTAATTACGTAACACTAATATTGCCACGTGACTCAAGGTACACAGGTCACGTGTATGGTCACGTGATCTACACAGTTATAATACAGTATAATTAACAGGATACCTGTACGATACAGCCCATCCATACACTCGATAGTCAAAAGACCGGTTAATCATTCCATTACCGGCTGTTGGTGTACAGGTATCCTGCTAATTATAGTGTATCGTGACTATACAGATCAGGTTACCGTACAGATAATGTGACCATACATGTGACCACTATCATGAGTCACATGATTATGTTATGTTGGCAATAATTGGCCTCCACGAAATGGACTAAGTGAAGTTCAGTTATGACTTCTATTATTTTATTATTTATCCCTCATTTTTTCAGTGAATATACGAATTTACACCTTTGAATTAGTAGTTATAAATTTAGTAAAATCGCTTATTATAAGATTGGATATATATCAAAATATATATAAACAATGTCAATATATATATATAAACATAGCTGCAATCAATATAATGAATACTACAGTAGGGACACATTCTGTATACTATATATAGCATATATGCATTATTTATTTCCTTATAAATTTATTTAAAATATATTTACAAGAACCACGAGAACACTTTAACACATGTTGTGTTATTATCCTCCGTCCGATATATGTACTATAGTATAGTATAGTATAATAGTATACTATTATTATAGTATTATACGGCTACTATTAAAACTATAGTTTCTATAGTTGTCTATAATTATATAGAATATATATATATATATGTATATATATATATATATATATATATCCCACTGTTAGCATACTAATACTATAATATTAGTATTAATATTCATCTGTTCGACATTCTGCAAATACCCGTGGTCACTGAGAGTTCGGAGTTGACCGGTAGTTGTTAATCTGTACGTTGGGCGATAATGGCCGAAATGAAGATAGATTGACCGTTTCGTCTAGTCTCCCTTTACATCTACCCCCCTGCCTCCCTACCTACTTACATTCCCTCCACCCCTCGAATTCTATCTCTCCCTCTCTCGTTCTTTATCGATATTAATGGCTTAATAATGGACCATAGTTCGCGAGCGTTAAATCCCTGCCTAGAATGCCTGGAATAGATGATAAATAGGTACCTGGAAATATACCTCCAGGCAGGATATACACACACACATATATATATATATATATATATATATGTACTAAAAACTCCATTTATCTGCGAGCTCGCTAAACGACTTCGCCTTGGTTACGGCTAGTAAACACATATTAACCGGCCCAAAGTACGATTATACCGAAGCCCAGTTTCCAATTCTACCCACACATATTTAATGTATTCTCCCCTTTTCATCCTATCACGCTCTTATCACGCGTGAAATTAAAGCCATGCATTCACCCCTCTGCAATCCTACATATTATATATATATACTTATATATATATATATAATATTTATCTATTGAAATCTCATATATATATATATTGAATACAATACAAATAGCGGATACAAATGGATCCCTCAAGAAGTCATAGACTTATACATGTTATAAATAACTGTGAGGGGCCCGGGACAATACAATACAAATAGTAACATTTTTTATCTTGTGTTTCGATTTATCGTTTATTAAGTTTTTGATAAACACGAGAGAAAAACAAGCACTGCCTGGAGTCGAACCAGGGACCTCTGGCTTACTAACTTTCGGTTGTCCCACTGAGCCATCGACCCCATACTATATATATATATATATATATATATATATATATATACGTATATATATATATATATATATATATATATATATACTTATACATACATCTATACGACTATAGTCTAATTACGGCCGATAATGAAGGTGCGCTGTGTACACACCGTGTGCTTCACTACAATGCAACACATACCCCCATTGTAGTGAACACTACCATTGTCACCGGACATGTAGCACTACCTCTTGTATACAGCTACGGCTACGTTTCCTAAACAATACACCTCGGTAACTATGGTTACCGCCACCACCACCCCGCGCACAGTCACATCCGCGCTACTTCATGCTCTCCGTAATCACTAGAGACGTAAACGATGTCCGGCCTAGAAATGCGGTTATCGATTTTCAATTTCGGAAAAAACGAATCCGAGCCGAGTCGAGACTCTAGCCAAACGAGCCTGAGCCGAGTTGATAATTTAGATAACTGATACTGAGACTGTGCAGATGCTTTATATTTTAGGAGGCGGGGAGTCTACATTACTTACATCGCTAATAATCACGTGATAAATACACATGCTATTACGTAACACCTGTACTACGACCCTGATATCCCCAACGATAAGCCGCTGTTTATAAGCCGCTATGACAAATGCAGTAGAAGGCAATAGCGCAATCCCTATTGTGTTTGCGCTAGCCTTCTCCGGTATAAACTCCATCAAATCCAGTAACATATCAACTAACACAATCGAATAAAAACTAAAGAACAACCTCAACGATTCACTTTGTTAACAATATATTTTAGTTATATGCGAACTTCAAATATATTCGTTTTCGCCACGTACGACACTTAATTAAGGACAATTGTCCTTACTAATTATGACTCACGTTGTGTTATCGCGTCTAGTATCGCCTCACTATATTACTTTTATAATTAAATTAGTGTTAAAATGAAATCATTAACATCATCATCATCACCATATATAGATAGAAATATATCCACAGATTCAGTTATATTATTATAGTAGAAATGTTACCCCCGGTTTATTTATCTAATGTAATACGACGTTGTATACAGTGTTTTCTACCGTGTACCGTTTGCATATCATATACGACACGATAGTGTGTGGCATCTCTCCATACATGTATATGATAATATAAAATCTATAATAATGAAACTATATAATATTGATGTATTAATCAGCAATACTATATAATCTATATATAGACTATTTAGGCTTTCGTCTATTTATAGATTATGTATATATATATATATAACGAGATATTGTTAAATAATCCCTGCAATAATACGTATATTATTACATAACAAATGGGTAATAATACTTAATAAATGCTTAAAGGCAATGTACTCGATCTAAATCTTATTTCGCTAATACTTTCTTACATAACACGTTACATCATGATAATTATGTAATCGTATTTATTTATAATTATCTAATTAAATAAAGTAATACACTATTTTAGATATCGCCTAATAATAATATATTTAGATACACAATTAAAACATATATATATATATATATATATATATATAATAATTAGTATTTAGAACAGTTAGACTATAGTTAACCGAGGGATAAGTCTACATATAATTACATAACTATATAACGGGGATTTATATAATTACTAATATAAATAGACATAATTACGAATATTTAGATAATGTAAATTCGTATTAGATTTAAATCATGAATCATTACGCGAACACGAATTATATACGCGAATGCATATGTCGATATATGATTATAATGGCAGATATAGATATCAATATATAATTCACTATATATATATATATAGTATTATACTATATATATATTATATTATACTATTGTATACTATACACACGCGTAGTAGATCTAGGCTTCGATGTGCTGAGTTATATCTATTCGTATCAATTATGTAAATGTACAGAACTCGCGGCTGATATTAATTAGTTGTAAGAGCTTTTAATCAATTAACATAACACCATGCTCCATATATATATATATATATATATATATATATGTGTGTATATATAATAGATAGACAGAAATATATGCATACCAATACCAATACATATAATGAAATATTTCTAATTATCATTTCTTATAAATAATTAGACTATTAATATATCAATGATATCAGGCTCGCTGATGATATTAGAAATACGATTGCCGACATACAAGTCCCCTCTAGAATAAACTATATCGATATGTCATCGGAATGTTCTATTATACACGAATCTATTTTTAGATATAACAGCATCATCAACTAATCCTATCCTCAAAATACAATGTTAAGTTCTATAGAATATATATGCAGTTACTTACAGCGATTAACTAGTAGTATATACTATATATATATAGTCTCATAAATAATATCCAATAATGCTATCCTAACACGTGATAATAATACATGCACGACACCCTGGTGAGTAAATATATATATATATATATATATATATATAATATCGGAAGTAAAACGCAGCAAAACCTAACAAATAGTTAAAACCTAAATAATTCACAACTTATAAAAATATCAACAAATATAAAACACACTAAGAATTGTTATGGTTTTTCCAACAATGCCTATGTACTCGGATGTAGTGACGTTGTATGATTTTTTATTTAATGAAACTATTTCATTTCTATAATATTCACTGTATTCGCTGTATTCACTGTTTTATTAATATAATACGTAGCTTCCCTATGTATATTAATCTTTCCCCGCTCCCCATAATTGAATGTAGTGACATGTAGTGCTTTCAATGTCAATACTAATTCAGTGATTTCCATCACATATATATTAATCTATTCTATATTAGTCTATTCCATATTATATTTATATATATAGTATACTATATACTATAGTATACTATACTTTTGATTATCTAATTTTATTTGTATGTACTGGTATTATTTATTAAACCTACATCTTGCTTGTTTTAGTTTTTATTTTTTTTTTCATTTATATTGTTTAGCTATTCTATTCCTTTTATAGTTCGGCATTCAGAATTCAACTCGTTTCTGTGGTTTTTTTTATATAACTTTACATCTTTTATTTTTACACTTGACTTATTGATAGGACCTACATGTTTTTTATTCTTTACATAATTTATTTTTAACTTTACTTATTGATACATATTCTTTACATTTTATTTATTTATATTTACATTTTTTTACTCATGAGAATCTAACTTATTTAGCATATGATGATTGGGGAAGTTCTCGCAAAAACAAATACATTTGTTTATTTACTTCTCCATTATTTCATGCTTTACAACATAAAATAAATAAAATAATAAATCTGATATATTATTATTTATTTATTATAAACTATTGTATACTATATATATATATACTATATATATAATATATGTAATCGCTTATTGAAACCTACGCATCTAGAACAATCAAATCAGCGTAATCGTATTAATTCAATTGATTATCACGTCGTTCAATTGTTACCTCGTCACTATTGTTATTGGTCCACTATTCTACATCGATTATCGATGAATCGATGTTATTAATACGGCATTAATACAAGGCAGGCATTGTAGTGTGTGTGTGTAATCGATGTGCCTGATAAGCATACTTAGTATGGATGACGAACCACAGTACACATGTGTTTACAGGGTATAACGTATACGTATGTACTATTAACTTCATAAGTAATGCTACAACACACATTAGTGTATCGTGCTACAACTATAACTATATATAAAGGGATTTAAAATATATATATATAATATTTATTTATTGAAATCAAAAATATATATATATTGAATATGATACAAATAACGGATACAAATGGACCATTCAAGGAGTCATAGACTTATACATGTTATAAATAACTGTGAGGGGCCCCGAACAATACAATACAAATAGTAACTTTTTTTTCTTGTGTTATGATTTATTGTTTATTAAGTTCTTGATAAACACAAGAGAAAAACAAGAATTGTTTGAAGTCGAACACGGGATCTCTTATAAGCAAAGTATACTTAGCTTTTGGTTGACACACTGAGCCATCAACCCCAGACAATATATATATATAGGGATTTATTATATACAATAAATTATATTGTGAAATTTAATTTATTATTTAGTCGCATACACAATATCAGATTATCCCGGTGTTTTCAAGTCGGCGATACTATCAAATATAATTATTAAAAACAATTACTATGATAGAAATTATAACACCCACGATAATATATCCTGACCGTTTACATGTATTAAAAAGTATAGATTATATTGTATGAATTATTATGTAATCAATAATGTTCGGCACACGCATATATACATAAATATTTATATATTTATATAATGTGTTATTATTAGAATATCCCGACATATAAACATACCTACCCGTGCAGGTATACTCATAGATATGGAGATGTGTACCTCGGTAGTAGTAGTGGTAATGGTAGTGGTAGTGGTAGTGGTAATGGTATTTATAGTGGTAGTGGTAGTAGTAGTAATAGTAGTAGTAGTAATAGTAGTAGTAGTTATGGTAGTGTTGGTAGTAGTAGCGGTGGTTGTGGTAGCGGTAGTAGTAGTTGTAGTGGTAGTGGTAGTGGTAGTGGTTATGGTATTGATAGTGGTGATAGTAGTTGTAGTAGTAGGGATGATGGTAGTGGTACCTGTTACCTGTTACCTAATTGATTTAGGCACTTCCATCAACTTCTTTATTGAAGTTTTCGGACGTGCTTTCAATGTATTATTGGGCAAAAAGGTATGTTTTGAGCTTTGATTTGAATGTTACAGTTGAGTCAATTGATCGGATATGGTGAGGTAGATCATTCCAGATTTTTGGAGCATGGATGGAGAAAGATTTATGTTGGGAAGATGTTAAATGTAATAGAACTGGAGTTTTTAATTTGAATTTGTTTATGTGTATTTGTTCGTAAATAGTTGTGTTGGGAGTTAGTAAGTTGGCAAGATAGTCTAGTGTGTTATGATGTGTAGCTAAATGTATGGTGAGTGCAATTTTGTAAATTATACTGGATTTTATTGGCAGCCAATGTAATTTGGTTCTCAAAGGGGATAAATATTGTCTGGAATATTTATTTATGTAGAATATAAATCTGATGGCTGAGTTCTGAAGGCGTTGGAGTTTATTTATTATAGATTGTGAGGAGGCATAGAGACAGGAATTACAGTAATCAAGGCGGGGAAGAATGATGGATGTAGCGAGGAGTTTTGCAGTATTAAAATTAATGAAGGATCTTATTGTTCGTAAGTTGTGTAGTATTTAGTTAATTGAACGTGATAGTGATTTAGTCTGGATGTTGAATTGTAGTGTTGGGTCGATTAATATACCAAGATTTTTTATTTTATTAGCATAAGAAATACTCATATTGTTAATGGTAATTTGTGGTGGAATGAATATAGTGTTAGATGTTTTAATATGCATTGATTCAGTTTTAAGACAGTTTAGTGATAATGAGTTGTTGGTGAGCCAGTTATGTATATCAGTAATGCAGTTGTTAAGTAAATTTATGTCATTGTTAGGGTCTATCAATCTACAGTGTAACTGTATGTCATCAGCATATGAGTGATGGTCTATAGTGGGGTATTTGTCAATAATTCTAAATAAGGGAAGTAGGTAGATATTGAATAGGAGTGGACCAAGGACAGATCATTGAGGTACTCCATGAGTAACTTTACGAGGTTTAGAGATTAGTGAGTTTATACTAATTTGGTAAAAACGATCAGTTAGGTATGAGATGAACCAATCGAGTGCAGTACCAGAGATTCCGATAGAAGTTAGTCGATTTATAAGGATATTATGGTCAAGGGTGTCGAAGGCAGCTGATAAATCAAGGAGAATGACCACTGAACCATGTGGTGATGCAGCAGATAGGTGAATGTGATTAAGGATATGTATTATTGCAGTTTCAGTACTTTTGTGCATGGTATAGGCACTCTGATATGGGTTAATATATGATTTTCATGGAGATAAGAATTTAATTGACGAGCAACAACTCGTTCTAGGGTTTTGGAGAGCGTTGATAAGTTGGAGATTGGTCGGTAGTTGAAGAGGATTGATTTTCAAGGTTTGGTTTTTTTATGATGTGTGTAACATATGCTGTTTTCATATAGATTGGAAAAATGCCTGAGGTAAGTGAGTTTTCTATTATTTCTTGGTAATAAGATGATATACAAATACATTATAATTATATAAAATATATATAAACATATAGATTTATAAATTATATAGATATATATTATATCATATAATATATATGTATATATACATATATATATATATATATATATATATATATTCATCGATGTCGAATTTGATAGTACATATCAAGGTACATTACACGGAATAATATCCCGAAATGTTTTCTAGAAAGATGACCCCTTTCAAGTTACTATATTTCCAAAATTTTCGGAAAGTAATGGGATAACTCACTACATTCTCCTTAATTTATCAGCTTCCTTCTATACCATTGATCATAATATCCTTATAAATGGAATATCCTCTATCGGAATATGTGATACTTAACTCGATTGGTTCATCTCATACCTAACTGGTCATTTATTTACCAAATTAGCATAAATTCACTACTTTCTAAACCTCGTAAAGTTACTCATGGAGTACCTCAAGGTCTGTTCTTGGTCCACTCCTATTCAATATCAATCTACTTCCCTTATTTAAAATTATTGACAAATACACCCACTATAGATCTATAGTCGACTATCACTCGTATACAGATGACATATTACATTGTAGATTGATAGACCCTAACAATGCAATACATTTACTTAACAACTGTATTACTGGTATACATAACAGGTTCACCAACAACTCCTTATCACTAAACTGTCTTAAAACTGAATCATTGCATATTAAAACATCTACTACTATAGTGCTTCCACCACAAATTACCATTAACAATTTAAGTATTTATTATGCTAATAAAGTAAAAACTCTTGGTATATTAATCGACCCAACACTAAAATTTCACATTCCGACCAAATCACTATCACAGTCTATTAACTAAATACTACACAACTTACGAACAATAAGACCCTTCATTAATTTTAATACTGCAATCTTCTCGCTACATCCCTCATTCTACTCCACATTGATTACTATAATTCCTGTCCCTATAGGGACATATATGCCTCCTCACAATCTAATAAATAAACGCCTTCAAAACACAGCTATCATATTTATATATTTTTCAACATAGCTAAACATTCCAGACAACATATATCTCCTCTAAGAACCAACTTACATTGGCTGCCAATAAAATCCAGTATAATTTATAATATTTCACTCATCATACATTTATCTACTCACTATAACAC
Organism: Osedax fenrisi; assembly: GCA_964019155.1. Lineage (NCBI taxonomy): Eukaryota > Metazoa > Annelida > Polychaeta > Sabellida > Siboglinidae > Osedax > Osedax fenrisi. The sequence goes on along the minus strand of OZ025244.1, from coordinate 11,722,702 downwards.
ACCAGACTATCTCGCCAACTTACTAACTTCCCAACATAACTATTTACAACAACACAAATAAACAAATTCAAATTAAAAACTCCAGTTCTATCATATTTAACATCTGCCCAACATACATTTTTCTCCGTCCATGCTCCAAAAATCTAGAATGATCTACTTCACAATATCCGGTCAATTTGACTCAACTGTAATACTCAATTTAAATCTCAAAACATGCCGTTTTCTCAATAAATACATTAAAAAGCACGCCCGAAAACTTCCATAAAGTAGTTGATGGAAGTGCTTAAACGAATTAGGTAACTGGTAACAAGTAACTAAAATTATAGTTAACTTGCTATAAATAACATTCTAGCAAACAATTCCGGACATTATTTCCGGAAAAACTGGTTGTGGGATACCCCTTTTAAAAGGACATATTAAATACATACAACGTGTTACCTTATAACGTGTTCTTCAATAAATGATATAGAATAAATTTGTTGACATTTAATAACATTTAATGATACCAACGATGAATCTTTTAGTGTATACATTGGTTGTACACACGCTGGTATACCAGCGTTTATTTCATCTGAAATTATACTATGAGCCATTATATACTATAGAGAAATATACATTATTACAATATACTATTTTTCAACTAAAAATAATCAGCGACCTTTACTTTCGAATGTTAAACATGAATATAGTAAATTATCAAATATACAAAAAATAAATTATTAATATAATATTAATTATTATTATTTAGAATTATCATATTTATTAAAATGATTTTATATTTCTATATAATATATAATTTTTAATTATAAATCAATTATTATATAAAATATATTATCAAAATAATGTCTTTGTTTTCAATAAATGTATATAATGGTTTTTGAGAATAAATCACTATAATTGATATATCATAATTGTTAACAATGAATTAATTTCAATATTAACAAAAGATATTTTATTAAAAAATATATAATTAAAATTAATTTATAAAATGATATTATAAAATATTGATATAAAATAAATATAATAACCAAATGATATGATATAATAAAATGTATCTGTTTAAATAATTGTCTTAGTAGATACTAGGGATGTAAATTTAGGAGATTTTTTACTATCTCGAGATAATCAAATACTAAAATATACTGTCTCGAGATAATCAAATACTAAAATATACTGTCTCGAGATAATCAAATACCTCGATACAAATTTATACCGATAGCAATAACAAAAATTATTAAAAAAATAAGAAACAAACGATTAAATGATAATATTATTTATTAATATAATGACTTATTATTATGTAGAAATATTAACTTATCAACCAATGCTGGCAATAAGCGGTTTCTATTACTAGTTAATATGGAGCTTGCTGCGCTGAATACACGTTCAGATGCAACTGAAGTTCCTTGGATACATAAGTATCGTTTTGCTAATCTAGCCAAAGAAGGGATACGTGCATTGTTTTCTTTATACCAAATTAATGGATTGGTATTTGGTCTAGTCACTGGCATCTTCATATACTTGTCAAACTCATCCTCCTCCTATGATAGCGTATACATCTTATAAATCTTAGCTAACTATATAAATTATATAAACTATATAAAATAGATAATTTGATGCCGATACAAGTAATTATGATGACGAGATAGATAATTTGATGCAGAGACACGTAATTATGATGACGAGATAAGTAATTATGAGGCTGAGATAAGTAATTATGATGACGAGATAACTAATTATGAGGCCGAGATAGATAATTTGATGCAGACACATAATTATGAGGCCGATATAGATAATTTGATGCCGAGATATATCTTATAAGTAATTATGATGACGAGATAAGTAATTATGATGACGAGATAGATAATTTGATGTAGAGACACGTAATTATGATGCCGCGATATATAATTATGATGACGAGATAGATAATTATGAGGCTGAGATAAGTAATTATGATGACGAGATAACTAATTATGACGCCGAGATAGATAATTTGATGCAAGAGACACATAGTTATGAGGCCGATATAGATAATTTGATGCCGAGATAAGTAATTATGATGACGAGATAAGTAATTATGATGACGAGATAAGTAATTATGATGACGAGATAGATAATTATGATGACGAGATAGATAATTTGATGTAGAGACACGTAATTATGATGCCGCGATATATAATTATGATGACGAGATAGATAATTATGAGGCTGAGATAAGTAATTATGATGACGAGATTACTAATTATGACGCCGAGATAGATAATTTGATGCAAGAGACACATAGTTATGAGGCCGATATAGATAATTTGATGCCGAGATAAGTAATTATGATGACGAGATAAGTAATTATGATGACGAGATAACTAATTATGAGGCCGAGATAGATAATTTGATGCAGAGACACATAGTTATGAGGCCGATATAGATAATTTGATGCCGAGATAAGTAATTATGATGACAAGATAAGTAATTATGATGACGAGATAGATAATTTGATGTAGACACGTAATTATGATGCCGCGATATATAATTATGATGACGAGATAGATAATTATGAGGCTGAGATAAGTAATTATGATGACGAGAAAAGTAATTATGAGGCCAATATAGATAATGTGATGCATAGACACGTAATTATGATGGAGATACAATATTATTATAAAAAATTATAATTATAATAATATATTTAATATAGTATTAACATATAATATATTTAATATATAATATTAATAATTAAATAATAATATAAATAATTACTATTATATATTATTCATCTATAATTATAATGTATTTCAATATTTACTAATATTATATTACATATGTCATATATGACATATGATATGTATTTATAATTTAAGTTAACGTATAGTTAGTAACTATTAGTTACCTTAATCAAGTACTAATTATAATAGTATAAGTTAAATTAAATTATAAATACGCTATTATTATAATATTATTCTGATATTGTTCTGTATAATAAATATACCGTGATTAAATCACTGATTTAATTATATTTTATTATAAAATATGTAATGTAATAAACGATGT
>OZ025244.1:11582154-11714654 GCA_964019155.1 Osedax fenrisi | reverse complement strand
ATTGTACAGTGTACATGTATATTGTACACCACTTTAACGATAGGCAATAATTTCTAGATGCGCATTCTATCAATTACTGTTATTGTTATTGTTATTGTTATTGTTATTTTGGTGGAGTCATTTCATCCCATTCAGGAACTTAGATGAAGTTTTAACTTATAACCATATGGCTCTGATGTCCATTCGAAGCCGCTCTCATGTTAAGGCATTCATGGTTTTATCGAGAGCCGATAATTTATTTATATACAATTATATAAGATCACTTCTAAATATTATTGTAAGACCAATTTTGATCGCCATGATGAGGATCAAACCCGCGTCTTACTGCTTGTGTATTAGATGAACAATTCTTGCATGTTTGACATATAGGCTATATATAGCATATAGCATTTCATGTATAATGCCCAGATTTTGAATAACACATTGTTTATTATATAATATGTTTTAATAATATTGGTATATACTCTTAATTCAAAAATGTCTAAATATTAAATTGTACCTATATTTTAATAATGCAGAGATTTTTTATTATATTGCGATACCCATATCGAGAAATATATATATATATATATATACGGTTAAATAATATATCGATTACCGATTGCACTATATATATTTGAACTGTTATTATTATTTGAAATATTAGATTATATATTACACATTACTTTTATTTATTAATAATGATATTATTTCATAATATATTCACAACCCTCTATAATATATAATTTAAATCATGAAATATAAAGGAGTTGGGGGGACGTTCTTCGCGTATCATAGTTTTCTTAAACACTTATACTAAATTACAAATACAATATTTCAATATATTCACCTATTAAAATATATTTTAAACAGGCTTTCATTTTCATTAGTTTACGAAACAGGTGTTTAACAATATAGTTTTTACCAGTCATTTCGTAGGGTTTAAAGTTAATCTAGGTTTCATAGTATAATCCAGGTTTCATAGTATACACTAGGTTTCATAGTATAATCTAGGGTTTGTAGTATGATCTAGGTTTCATAGTATAATCTAGGGGTCTTTTTTTATTATAATCTAGGGGTCATATTATAATCTATAATCTACACATTAATAAATGTAACACTATAGAGTGAATAGTGTATAGTATATGTATTACGTTGATTACATTCCTACACACCGAATATAGCTGTACGTATTTCCCTGGAGTATTCAGTAGTAGTATTTCACGAATAGATTCAACGAAATGTTAACAATGCGAATAATGTGCATATATGCCTAGATATACATAAATTGTTTACAATAAATAATATATATATGATGTATGCATATCTCCATCTCAATCATATCTCGATGACGTACTGGACCACGTGATATGGGCGTATCGTATTACGTCACGCGTGGCTGCGGGCGTAAGCGTGCTCGATACCTCTCAACACCCAGAGAGAATAAACACGTACCGTTATCTACACGATAGCGACGCACGCCTCTTCGAATAGGATAACACGCCTCTTTTATTACGACGACACGCCCACTGTTAAGCTTTACAGTGATTGCGGGCGATTCGATTAGATAAATACTACATCGTTAATACATCGTCGATAGTAAACCGTGGTTTGCGAGTTGACCTAGTTAAGTTAAGTTAAGTTAAGTCGGGTATTACATAGTTAATATTCCCTTTATGTTCACCTAATGTATACAGTTATATATATATATATAATTATCTATTCACCTTTTTTAATTATAATGCTTCGGGGTAGTTACGTGTACGTTGATTAATATGATAATAATAACTTTTCGATTGAATAATCTATAATCGCCTCCGTATACACTGTATATTTACAGTCCACGTATGGGCTGAGTATTAACTAAATCTCGGCTAATCTGATGTTGTAAAACCGAGAATATAAGCAAGGACAGTCTTTGATGTCCTTGATATAATCCGCGGTCTGATATTTATCACTTGCACAGCAGCATTACGCACCGATTCCTTGGTGACACTCATGTGACGACTCCACTCGAGCACGTGATCTATTTGTACTCGAGAGCACGTGATGTTATTGTACCGTATTCATTTCGCACAGGTGTCGCCACTAACTATCAACTTTTAGGCGTTACGTGTTCATTGTCATTGATACATCGACACTCTCTATCTAATATCACATATATATATTTATATATATATATATATATATATATATATATATATATATATACTAATGTACAATGATGTCATGAATATAATACAAATGACATGATATGTGAATAGTTATTCATTACTTAAATGTTACTATATTTAGTATATCATCAAAGTTAGTTCAGTTGTATACTGTAAATATCGAATTTTTTAAAATATGTATTTAAATAGATATACAACTAAAGTACGACATTTATGAGAAATTTGGTTTTCTGAGATATATTGGGTTGACTGTATTTATATATTAGCATTATTATTATTATTATTACTATTGTTGTTATCATTATTATTAATGTAGTCTATCGTAACAACATCCTGAAGTATTGTGAAACTTGTGAAACATACGTGTACAATATAAGTGTATTATACTATAGTATTATATAGTATAGTATTATACTATATATATAATGTGTATGCATTGAATTCATGAATAGGACTTCATTTATTTGTTTATTAAAATAAAATCAATTATCAATAAAGTTCATTATTATTATTATATATATATATATATATCAACTTTCTGAGTATATATATATATCAACTTTCTGAGTATATATAGTAAAAAGAATTATAATCAGTTAAATTAGTGAATTACCTACTCTTTAATTAACTAGATATTGATATAGAAATTTGCAGCTTTTATAGATATAAAATCTTCATGAACTTTATATATAAAGCATATATGCATGTACAGATTATTTAAATAATAATGAAAGATACATTTATGATTCATATGAATTTTGTATATTTTTAATTATAAATACAATTATATTAATTAAATGACATTAATGAATGATAATTTTCTAATATGGTATAAGCAAAGTATATAGAAGAAAATATTTGAAATTATATAATTAGAACAACAACATAATAATAAAACAATACATTTTTAAATTAATATTATTATTTACTGGACTGTATTTAATATATGGAATACATGCTGAATTGTGTGATACACATTATGGCACAGACAGGTGCAATTTCATTGGTTTAAAATACGAATGATTAATATTGAAATACTAATATTAGTATATATATATATATATATATATATATATATATATATATATATATATACATACTACTATTTTGATATTATATCATATGTAAGATATGTACACCTATACAATTATATAATATAAAGGTTATCAATACATTTACTATTGCATATATATATTACCAAATATATTACATATGATTAAGATATATATGTATATCATAATTAACTTTGAATTTTACTTTAATATATTTTAATTAAAAATATATTTTCTATTTTTTTAACACCTGCCCTGAATATATTATTTTCCAATGGAATTTAGTTATAATACCCTACGAGTTTAACCTATGGGTTAACACCCTCGATTCCTCATAATTAGTGAACGGTTAACAAAACAAGTGTATTCGCGGAAACCACGCCTACTTCATATATAACCACGCCCATATCATCATGAATACAAACGCGGCTATACGGATGGATCCAAACGAGGCGATTACGTGCTTTCTATTTATGGGCGTGTCGAAAATAACCGGCGTGCGTTTATCTAGGAACCGCCTACATCTCGAGGCGATAACGCACGCAGATAAATAACTATACCGATTACGCGTGGCTCCATCTAGTGAGTAAATAGGACGTAATACACGCACACGTGCTAGCGTGCACGCAGAGTAAACTAGTAAATAACGCTAAATAACGCTAAATAACTGTAGTTTGATTTACTATAACGATACAAGTAAGTAGTCAATACATTATCATATTATTTATTTTCTAATTACCATATATATATATATTGATATGACTACGTAAACATAAACTATATAATAATAATAATAATAATAATTATTATTATTATTATCATTATAATTATAAAAGTGTCTCACGTACTAATGACTATACAAATAACGCGTCGCGCCTATTGTATCGCGGTGTACGCCAGCCATCATTACCCCTACGCACCCCTTCGTGACAGACAGACAGTAGGAGAAGATGCTACTGATGGACACTCAGATAGTGCTGCCATCTAACAACAACCTGGTGTCTACGCATGACATCGTCGCCGTCATGAATTCAATGGGTTCGTATATATATATATATATATATATATATATATATATATAGTATATTATAGTACAGCATAGTACATTATAGTATACTTTGTAGATATATATATATATATATATAGTAAATTAAACGAGTTCGTATAATAATTATAATAATACATAATAAAACTGTATACTTTGTAGATATATATATATATATATATATATATAGTAAATTAAACGAGTTCGTATAACAATTATAATAATACATAATAAAACTGTTTAATGACTCAAGAAAACGATAGACGTTTATAGGCGTCATACTTTCATAAACAATAAATAAACGAATAACGAATAATACAATATTTAAAAGAATATGTTATAATGAAAATATATAGAAATAAAGTCGAAATTCGAAAGAAACAAAATAAGACATAGTCCATATGTCATGTATACCAGTACATATACTATACATGTTGCAATGACACCACTGCCCGATGGGAATATTACGATTATAAACCCTTAAAAACAAAATACTGAATATGAAATTCATAATATGTATACATATTTACCCATATTACTGCCCGTACCCTATCGGGATATTAATAACACTATATCTAGTCACGTGACTATAATCCGGCCATAGCCTGTATCGGACCTATATCTGATCAGTATAAGTAAACAGATAATTTGTATACTGATTTGTTAAAATGTTTAAATATGAATAACAAAAACTTAGTCAATGCTTATGATATATCATATCCGATAGTTTACGTGAATAATAATAATAATTTGACTTAATTAATATATATATATATATATAGAGAGAGAAAGAGCGAGACAGTAATATAGATACACACATTATGCGCCGCACACCACTCTATTACGTAACCCCCTAGATTACGTAAGCCCATCACGTGCAGGGTCGGCAGCACCCCCGCCCCCTATTACGTAACCCCCCACTCTATTACGCCCCCCTCGATCACGTGCAGGGTCGGCAGCACCGCCCCCTATGGACGAGTTCGAAACGTTCTTCCAGGAAGCCGACAAGACCGCCGAGATACAGGCGAAAGCGGCGGAAAGTCGTCGCGGAAGGTAATTATACTAATCATCGTGTACCGTTACGTAATGTCGCAACACGCTGTTGTTGTACGCTTAACTGGAGGTATTCGCTATCGTCTGTGCGTATACATATAGCATGCGCGCGTGTGTGCGTGTGTGCGTGTGTTATTATACGATGATATGTGCAATGATATACACTGATTATGTCGGACCGTTCATATTTCTATGTGGCGGGTTTCTTAACGCTTAGATATAACTACGATGCCGATCGTATATATATGTCATTATACGATGAGGAACTATCTATTATATACCGAGTATATTATAGTAATATATATATATATATATATATATATATATATATATATATTACATCTATTGACGTATGAGATGCCGGGAGGCTGATGGATATGACATAATAATGGAGGGTGCTTCAACTACGGCGGTGTTGTGCGCACTGTTATACGCATGCGCAGTACATCACGTAACATCGAACTATATAGCGTAGTATCGAACAACAACAACAACAATGACATACTTAATGTAATCACCACGTATCTACTAAAAGATTTAGATTTAATTAATCTATTGAATACGGAATGCTACACGTTAAACGTTCCCAGCACTCCTTGCGAGTGTACGCTTTACCTAGGGGGCAGTGCGGTGTCCGTAGTTAGTGTGTCGTATCGTGTATCAGACCGGATGTCGGCTAACACGTGCCTAGAACTATAGGGGACCGAATACGGTTTAGCGTGCTTAATTCTGCAGAAAATACAAGTATGTTATACGCCGAAATATATAATTATTAGAAATGTATTTTCTGATTTGTGTTAACTCGATTACGAATACATCGTAATACTTGCACAGAAAACTATTAATAATGTAATGTTAGAAGAGTTTCTTAATAATTATAATAATTTATATAAATAATATTATTATAAATTCGTTTTATTATGATTATTAATTCATATTTATAGATTACCAACGAGATAAATTAACCGCGTATTTATTGTCGTATTTTCTCAGCATACATCCACTATATAAATAATGATACGGATCGTGTATATATGATCTTTATACGACGCGGAAATATAAACTGTATACTAATTATATTATAGTAATCTCTATATATATTACATCTATAGATTTATGAGATTCGCTTCCCACCTCTTTCAAATTTCATCCGCTATACACTTTATACACTGTATTTAAGTGACTTACTACTCATTTACACCTTACCCCTTACCCTTACACCTACTTCACCCCTCGTCTCTTGCCTCGTTCTCCTATCACCCACTTCACCCACACTTCACTTACTGCGCAGTTTACTGAATACTACCCACGCATGCGTATATCGGTATTAATACATCTAAATCCCGTATGCCCCTCCCCTAGTTAAGAGGGATGATAAGTAATGTGTCAATCATGTATATTGGTGCGTCATCATAAGGTACCTCTTGGTATGTGTATCGTAATAATTTTAATTTTTTTAAACTTGTTTGTTGAGTTGCGATGCGACGAGGCGTCAAAAATAGCGTTGGATAATATAGGGAAATTAGCGTTACATTAGATACATGTGTATTTTCCATAGAAATAATAACGGTAGAAGAATTCTATTGTTAAGATGCACGTATTATATGTAGTTTATACGAATTATCTTATTTTATTATTTAAATGTATCCCGCCTCTCCCGTATCACTCTTCCACCCACTCTACACCGTATTTTTACTAAACATTCTGAATACTAACTTCCGGTTCTTACGTACAATACCATCAGTTAAACGCACAACTTGTTCCGGTGTCATCTACCGTACCCCCTCACCCTTTGTTTCACGCCCTACGTCTCTATTCACTGTTCACTAACCGATGTACACTACTAACGTACTACTAAGCTTATCACCCTTACCCTCGTATCCACCCCTCACTCCACCCGCCTACTCTACACCGACTGCGCAGTTTACCGACGCATAGTCTGGCTCCGCCCGGTGCGGGTGCGGGAGGAGGAGGCGGTGGCGGCGATTCGCTCCGACGTGCGGCTAGCTGTAAGTGCGCACCCACTCGTAAGAGATCCACTCGGCACGCCTCAAGATCTCCGGCCAGAAGATCCAGTCCAGAGGTTAGCATTACTAGTTAACTATACGTATACGTATATATATATATATATATATATATATATATATATATTTGTCTGGGGTCTATGGCTCAGTGGGACAACCGAAAGCTAGTAAGCCAGAGGTCCCGGGTTCGACTCCAGGAAGTTCTTGTTTTTCTCTTGTGTTTATCAAGAACTTAATAAATGATAAATCAAAACACAAGAATAAAATGTTATTATTTGTATTGTATTGTCCGGGGCCTCTCACAGTTATTTATAACATGTACAAGTCTATGACTTCTTGAGGGGTCCATTTGTATGCGCTATTTGTAGTATATTCAATATATATATATATAAGATTCAATAAATATACTTATATATATATCGTATTATTAATATATATGTATATTTTATATTTTTACTTTTGTTTATTTATTTATTTTAATATTGAATATATTTTATTCGTGTGCGCTTTTCGTTGCGGGAAAGTCTCGTATGTAGACATGTCTACCTATAGGTGTACATTGCAGTTAAACTTCACCTATACACATAACTGTAGTCTATCCATCTTCCCCGCCTCCCACGCTATATAATTCACACCCTAATTAGTGTCATTACTAGATTGTATTACATAACCTCATATCGCCAATAGTTTCTCGTAAATCCACGTAAATACCGCGTTAAACATTTACGTATATTTATTTATAGATAATATATGTGGAAATAGGTGGAATTCGCGAGAACATAAATAATAACGGATGCTCCTATACATAGATTACGCAATAGATTCTCCGCGCCGAACTTTCTAAGCGTTTATAACGAAACATCGACGTTATATAGTACAAGTTTCCGTAGTAGTAGACGTATTAACTATTCGAGTTATGCGGGTGTTATCACTTATTTCATAATGCCATCGCGATGCTAAGTATCGCTGCGCACGCACATATCGCCTGATATATAGGCACCCCTTTATTACGTAATATTTGTATTATTAGCAATATAACGATAACACTTTTATTCACAAATATATTTATATATATATAGTAAATAAATACGGCTATATAGGTAAGTTAACTAAGGCATCCGACACACTGGTATTATGAAGAGAATGATGACCCAATATCATATTAGTCTAAAAGTAATATATAGATGTGATCTTATATAATGTTATATATAACATAATCGGTTATCGTTAAAACCACGTGTGCCTTAACATGAGAGCGACTAGAAAAGTATTCATTTTAAAATATATACTAGATATCACGCTAGTATATGTTTTAATAAGATATGTTAAGAGGCAATATATATATATATATATATATATATATATATATATATATGAACACACGCATAGACGCGAGCATCGGTATTCACGATATCGATATAGCAGTGCACACCTAAACCTCAGCCCTCTGTTGTGTTGATATCGGAAGGGTACCGAACAGTATGTTTACCGTGAAAGTAGCTTTAGTATCTCGTAATATAAGTAGCTTTAGTACCTAGTTAATAATATAATCGCGCGTATCTGCGTGTAACTTATAACGCCGAGGATACCACGTCTAACACCGAGGCCACTCTGCGAATATTCGCCGCTGTTCGCGAATAATAATGCGAGGTTTTCGTAGAATAAATATTGTTGCGGATATTCTAAAATACGTTTTTCGGGCGAATATTCTCATGGATAATCTCTAGAATTACCTGTTACCTGTGATTAATGTATAGTATAGTATAGTATGTCTTCGTAGTATATAGAAACGATGTAACATTTCAAAGAATTTTTAAATTATACGTTCATTATAGAGAATTATATTTATATTAATATTGCTTTTAAATGTAACGCTTAAGCGAATGTAGTTTATGGTTACATTTAAAAACAATGTTAATACATATATAATTCTCTATTATGAACATATAATATAATAATTGTTTAAAATGTTACATCGATTCTACATACTACGAATACACATTAATCAAAACGGTGACCAATCATAATTACTACACAGTATACCAGGTATACCTGCAGGAAGAGTACATGTTGTATAACACATATCCAGGGTAATGGATATCACGGATACACGATACACTAATCACAATAATCATCCTAATTATAATAATAATGTTTCATATAAAATATGTTATAATAGTAGTAATGCTATAGTATAGTGTTGACATTCGATATTGTTGTTTATTCGGGAAGTTGAATAATAAAAAGGTTCATAAAAAATATCTGGTAAATAGTATGTATTGAATACACACATAAACACACCCACACCTACACACATATATATATATATATATATATATATATATGCCTCTACATTAAGATATATACCAAATACTAAGATGCGCGTATGATCTATAGACAACAATGTATGGGTATACCGTTGGCGAAGGCCCATGGTACACATTCCTCACGCGAAGTTTAGCGAGACCCGGCGAGAGTATTACGTCATCTGCACGGCTGCGGCTATAACTCGATTACGTCACTACTACGCGCGCGCGCGCGAGGGGGCGTGGTCTATTCGCCGCTCGGGGCGTGACCGATTACCTAACACCACCACCGTCGCCACCGCTGGATTATCGACCATGACTTCCTTTCGAGCCCGCTGTGGTCACTGACTGTACTGGTATACCAGTACGACTATAGTCGTAGGGGACCTGGTGGTAGTGTACGGATGGAACTGAACCTAGTGACGTCATCGGTAATAACGATAGTGACGTCATAGCTCACTTCTGATGACGTCACGTTCGCGTTTCATTACCATTAACGTGAAGCGCACGTGACTTCCGCGCGTTATTCTCCCCATCTCTCCATCTCACCATCCCTCCTCCTCCTCCTCCTCCTCCTCCGTCTGATCCTCTTCCTGTCCGCGTACGCCGCCCGGAATGTTGCCCCTCTCGGTTAGCTAGTCGGCCGGTCGCCTAATTCGATTAATGTGACGCAATAGATGCGTACACTCGCACGCGTTAATAATGCATGCGCGCCCGCCCAGTGTACGGTGTGGTACAGTGTGTACACTCTGGTAATAGTATTCCACGTACGTACGTGCACACATAAGCATGATGCGCCGCACCAGCACACGAGTATAGGTATCGGTAGTGGTGGGGTCACCGCTGTGGATATACGTGTCGGTGTGTGGTTATGAATGTACGCATTCACACACACACGCACTATGTGTATACGAAATACACACTCACACACACTCACACACACATACACACACACACACACACACATACACACACACACACATATATATATATATCGATAATATCACGATATCGTTCTCCCATGTATTCCATTAATGTATTCATCATTTACTATTCCTTTATACTTCTTCTTTCTTTTTTACTTGTCATCTGACCTTATAATACATACACCCATACACAAACATACATACACACACTTAGTAGGTATATTAACTATTAGCATCGCATTCAACGCGTATCATTATACTAAATAGTTAAATAATATAAATGAGAATTTGATTAAGTGATATTATGAAATGGCATATTTAGATTCATATTAGTACGATAACATTATATTACTATTATATTTTACCATAATGTATTAACCATGTATAAATTATATTTGTAATTGATACATTTAAATTAACTAATAGTATCAATATGTAAAATGTAATATATCAATGTCGTTTGAAGATAGCCGAGGTTGTTTTGTTATAAATGTGTACGAAAATATCTAGTAATATTATAATGTTTCTGGATATTTGCGTACACACTGTTAACAAAACTACATCGGCCATCTGTAAATGACACATCCTCCATCTTTAACCCCTACTTCAGCCATCTTTAATCACCACCACCCACTCCACCATCTTTAACTACCACCGCCCACTCCACCATCTTTAACTACCACCACCCACTCCACCATCTTTAACTACCACCGCCCACTTCACCATCTTTAACTACCACAGCCCACTCCACCATCTTTAATCACCACCACCCACTCCACCATCTTTAACTACCACCGCCCACTCCACCACCTTTAACTACCACCACCCACTCCACCATATTTAACTACCACCGCCCACTCCACCATATTTAACTACCACCGCCCACTCCACCACCTTTAACTACCACCGCCCACTCCACCATCTTTAACTACCCCCACCCACTCCACCCTAGAATGATCAAGAACCCCGCTACATCACCGAGGCGAGTTTGCGGGCCCCGTCTCCTATGGACAAGAGCGTGTCACAGCCTCAGAGCCGCACCAGCTCCTGGAAGAACATGCGTAGACCCCGCTCTTTCAGAGACCTCACTCCGGGTCAGTGATTAATAGCTGGGTAATAATGTAATACTGTATATTAGTATAATATATACTGTATAGTATGAAATAATAATAATAATAAATATTTATTAGAAGTTTTAAATTGTAAATTTTTTTTTCGTATGAAATATATAATTATTTATGTTATTATTTTCTCTAACGGGCTTCAGATTTAAATTCAATATATCTTTTCTATGCTGTCGTTCATTAAATACTAAAACAAGTATACCAACATAACATACCAACACTTTACAATGTATACATTTGGTATTTATTATGTCGATGGTGTTTTTTCATCCAGAAACTTAGATAAAGTTTTCACGTATAACTATATATGGCTCTAATGTCGAAGCCGCTCTCGTGTTAAGGCATCCATGGTTTTAACCAAAGCCGATCATTTATTTATACACAATTATGTAAGATCAATTATACATATTATTTTAGTAGTTTAGTATACTATCTAGAAATACCGGTACTATATATATATATATATATTACATAATATATAATATAAATATCAATCAATATTAACTGGTGGCTGTATTACGTAATTCCGATACATTAATAACACCGATACATAAATCATATCGTATGATTCATGTGGTGAAGTAATATTGAATATTTATAATTAATATAATATATACACATATATATATATAAATATATATTAGCTAAATACATAGAATATACACAATATATATATATATATATATATATATATATATATATATATACGTATACGTAACTAATATATCAGTTATATATAAGCGATACATAGTTATCCATTGACAGTCGTTCCTTCAGTTACATTATCTCTATTTAATAAAATATCTTACGTAATACGATATATACATCGGCTTCAGAATATTCTATAAATAGAAATTTATGATAAACAATACACGAACTTAATCCGTACACGCTCATATTATCGCTCAATTGTTATAGAAACCTTTAGAAATAACAATGATTTGTTGATATTAATGATTTATATGTAAACTATTTATTAGATACAATTCATATATGAATGTTATATATATATATATATATTTATTTATATTTATTTATGAATACCTAATTTATAAGCTTCCCAAGTGTGAATAATATGATTTTTATATATCAATTACGTTTCTATTTTTTTCATCTATAAGCAAGAATATACAATTAATTTACACGGTAATATATATTATATAATGTATTATTTAAGTAATAACATATGAAAATATGTATATATATATATACAGTTATTAATAGGTTTTTAAAACCCCACGAGTTCCCATTAAACCTGAGAATGCACGATATCACGTGTAAGGTCCACCCTACTTCGTAGGACCTACGTTAATCAGCGGCCATATGGTTCTGGATCAATCGAGGGTGTGATATGGGTGAAGATGCTATTTATCAGATATACCGGTAGTCACTTGTGATTAAAGCAATGCTCAAATCTAAAGCATCGGTGCAATCTCAATCTAAGTATACAATGAGTATCAACTCGTCTCGGGCTCTTTGGTTTCTTCATTGTTAGAGTCTCGGCTCAGCTCGACTCGTGCTCGTTTTTTCTCCAAAAATTGAGGTCTCGGCTCGGTATCAATAACCTAAAGTCTCGGCTCGGCATTAACAATCTCGGCATCGATTTAATCACTAGTGGACAGTTGCCACTAGACAGTCAGACACGAGTAATGTATCCCTCTGTCCGTTTTCCCATCTGTCAATGCTATCACGCTATACTAACCACAACGGTATACTCCGATCCGATCTAACATCATCATCATCGTCGCGTCGTAGGTAAAGCCGGAAGTCAGACTCAGATAGATCAGGAGGGGTCACCGGGTTCAAGGACGGATAGCGTCGCTTTCGAGGAGTCTGTCAGCGCTAAACTCGAAGAACTCAGGTAAATATTATCGCACTGAGGTAGTCGCGTGACTGCTGTTTTATATCGTGTCTATATATATATATATATATATATATATATATATATATATATATATATAAGTATACATTATATATAGTTTAAATCTATTATAATCATATACATATACACATGTATGCCAACAATCCGAATAAGATACATTTTATTAAAGTATATTTTAATTATATATAAATAATTTATTAAAAAATAATACTAATTTATAATTTAGTTTATATTCTTTTATACTAAATGTTTCTGTACTTATATTTTAAAATAATTTAAACATATTTCGTAATGTTTTTTCAATAATTTTATTTTAATGTATTATTTCGTATACACATAAGCATATTATAGTATACTTGTTGATAAGACACCCCACTTTTATAGTAAATGGATGTAGAGCAATCACTAACATTATGTGTTCTTAGTTGTATTACAATAATTGTGATTGATTATAGAAAAAATGTATAGAGACATTTATATTCTACTGCATATATATATATATATATATATATATATATATATATATATATATATATATATATATATATATATATATATGTATATAAATAAGTATTATCAACAATATATGTATCTGACAAACAATGTAATTGCGTAGAACCAGAGTCTCGTTTTCATTATCATATCTCAGACAATAGGCAATGCACCGCGTACAGACGACGTACAGACTATCATAATTACCTCAAGCCTATTGTCTAAAGACAATACACAATAGGCTAATTATGTCCTTAGTATGTGCATCAGAAGTCACGTGCGCGATACAACAATGTCACGTGATCGTAATAATGATGTAATACGAGAGAACAACACTACTACTATTGTTATATTTCGTATTAATACTAATAGTGTACCGCGATAGGGCGATACGGCGTATATACATCATAGTTATTAATTATATAATTATTAATTAGTCATTAATTATTAATTATTAATATTTTTCTATTT
The DNA here is from genome assembly GCA_964019155.1 of Osedax fenrisi. NCBI lineage: Eukaryota > Metazoa > Annelida > Polychaeta > Sabellida > Siboglinidae > Osedax > Osedax fenrisi. Next base: position 11,700,126 of record OZ025244.1, on the reverse strand, counting down.
CTTGGTTATGTATTTTCCAAGAAATTTCCAATGCATATTCATAATACACACATATATATATATATATATATATATATATATATATATATATATATATATATATATATATATATATATATATAATTAACCTCTGTAATTAATTATATTAGTTAGTGATCTTTTAAATGAAAATTATAAAATAGCATAACTATTTAATTGCTACGAAATTAATGATTGATTTAATATTGTGATTCTGTATCGAATATCCTAGATATATAATGTATGCATGATATATATATATATTGAGACGTTATCAGTTATATGTATCAATACAGAGCACAACCCTATTACAATATTATCCTTTCTGTATTGAAGTGAAATAGTTAAATTCTGTTAATAAATAAAATTCTACCAACATGTATTTTTTCAATTCTCAAAATTCCAAAAACAATTATATTACCACGCCCCTAATTTAATATTTAGTTACATTACATTTTACATTTTTACATTTTTCGGTTTTCGGACTGCAAACTGTGCTTATAAAGCAATCGGTCGTCCATATATATATTAAGTTAATGTTTCATATTAAATAGGTAGGTTTTCAGTAGTTTCTTGAAGTTGGGAGTTGATGGTGTAGTACGGATGGATGTGGGGAGAGTGTTCCACGAGTATGGGACGGATATTGCCCATGCTCGAGTGTTGGTTGAATGTAATTTGTGTTTAGGAGGAAGTTGAAGTAGAAACGTATTGGTGGAGCGTGTAGTGGTACTAGTTGGTAATTTAAGTTTGAGTAGGGATGCTAGGTAGTCAGGAGAGTCATGGTGGATTGCTTTATGAGCCAGTAGTAGAGTTTTATATAGGATTCTATGGCGTACAGGTAGCCAGTGGAGTTTAACTAAGAATGGAGATATATGAGTGTGGGAGTATTTTGGTATGTTGAATATACACCTAGCTATAGAATTTTGAAGAATTTGTAGTTTAGTAATATACGATGAGGGGGTATTATAAAGGATAAAATTGCAGTAGTCGAATAGAGGTAGGATGTAAGCAGAAGCTATAATAGTAGCAGTGGATATTGATATTGAATGACGAATAAGGCGTAGTGAATGTAGTTGATAGTTTAATAGTTTTGTTATGTGGGACAGTTGTCTGTAAAAATTAAAAGTATTGTCAAATATAACACCAAGATTTTTGACATGGGTTGAGTACATGATGAGCTGTCCATTAATGTTAATTGGAGGGGGAGTTGGTAACGTTTTACTTCGGAGTGGAAGGTGAAGGAATATAGCCTCGGTTTTAATTGGGTTAAAGACGAGGGAGTTTATTGTGAGCCAGTTATGAATGGTGGTAATAGTAGAGGAGAGGATGTCGGGTGCAAAATTAACGTTTTCTGTACATTTTACATAAAGTTGTATGTCGTCTGCATATGTATGGAAGCTAACTGGAGAATTCGAGATAAGGTGGAGAAGGGGAATTATGTAAATGTTAAAGAGTATTGGTCCAAGGACTGACCCTTGGGGAACACCGTGTGTTACAAGACGGGAAGATGAACGGGTTGAGTGAACTAAAACTGAGGAAGTTCGGTTGGTTATGAATGAGGATAGCCATTTGTGTGCAGTACCAGTGATACCTATAGATGTAAGACGGTGTATGAGAATCGTGTGGTCAATAGTGTCAAACGCAGAGGAGAGATCAAGTAGTGCGAGTATTGTGCCATTTTTGTTATCAAGGTTAGTGAGAATATCACTGGATATCTTCGCTAGTGCGGTAATATCGAAGTTGACTGTAAATGCTTAGTAGCGATGAGTAATACATTATGAATCATTATATGAACTCCACAAGTTTTCTAGTGTAGTAATACTATTAAACTAGAGTGCCTCTTTAGTTCATGGGATGATTCATACGCCATGACTCATAAATTACGTAACATATGTTTCCTAACAACGTATATGATGATGATTCATAGAAAAAAGCTCTAACTTAATACAGGAATTATCTTCTAGAAATAAATACAGTAACCTCGTTGTAGATATATATATATATACACTCGTATAAGTCATATAAGTCACTATAATATAATATGTAAATTTAAATCTATATATATATATATATATATATACATACACATATACATAGTACTTTATTAGCTATTTATAGTTATATATTTAGTTCGATATGGTGTAGGCGATTATTATCAAAGCTTACGTATGTATATGATGTGAAAGCAAGCGATATTGATTTCTACTCAGGTGTTGAATATATAATTGTTAAACGTTATTAACTTGCGAAACAGAGTCAATATAATACACGTACACGCATACACATTCATATAGACATACGCATACACATTCATATACATACACACATATATACATACACATTCATATATATAAACATACGCATACACATACCTACATACGCGGGTATATTATATAGGTGTAAATCGACGGTACATTTATATCTGGAACGCAACTAGTAACAAAAACGCTCGTGTATTATAAGTATATACGTATTACACGTGTATCTAACTGTATACTCCCAGTTTACGATGTTAATATAAGTTGATCTATATATAGATAAACTATAGTTTATGATGATGATGATGATGATGATGGTGATTTTATTTAATCACACACATCCGTATCTAAAAAACGATATAACATGAACATAAGAGTATAAATAATAAATAATTAATAGGTCCTACTTATAATATAATACAATGAAAATAAATAAATAAAATAGCGCACGATTAACTTATAACAACGGTAACATATACTTATATACAGATAACCGATAACACTATTACTATTATTCCCGGCGATATATTAATAGTGATAACGATACGGGATAACGATAGCCTATTATAGCGATAAGATAACGATATTGAATTGATAAGATGGCGATACTATCACTGATAAGAGATCTGTACCGATACGCCAGATAACACGACAACTAGCCTATTACAATGCGATAACACGTGACCTGTATTGTACACGAGATCGCTGATATATAATTAGGGAGATAGGTATTTGTTAATATTTAGTGAAACATCCAATATATCAATTCGCGTATACGTATATATACGTGTATATATATATATATATATATATATATATATATATATATATGTATGGGACCGTGAAGGGACTACGTGACTTTGAGATTGTTATATTTTAATTAAACTGGGATTTTATTAGGTTACGTCGACATTGGAATATATATCCTAGTTTATTATAAATTAGAATAACAGCTGTATACTGCTGATATGTCACATATATAATCATATATTTATTAAAATAATTTAATTATAAATTATATAATATGTATACATATATAGCTATTTCGCATGTTCCTATAGGGTATACTCATTATATCGTAGATGTTTCGTTAAATTACATAAGCGGTATTAACGAATGCCTATCTACCTAATCTATATATCTGTGTATGAGATTGATTTAAATGATAAACATGAGGTACTAAATCTATACAGATCGCATAAGATTACAGCTATTAGTCATAGGCTATGACTAATAGCTGTAATTATATGAGTCACCGCACATACATCTTTAGTGTTACGGGGATTATTACTTTCCGGTAATACTTATGAAATAGTATATACATATATATATATATATATATATATATATATATGTATATATATATATACTATTTCATACAGGGTGACTCATCATACGTATGGTGCGATCTAGATAGTCTATAGACCTACCGAATAAGAATGTTACGTAACATGGGTTAAGTATTACGTAACATTCACGTGTAGCTCCGATCACGTGTGCTCTAGCCCTAGACCTAGTAGTAGTAGTAGCTTAAGTCGTTGCTATAGTCGAGGCTACGACGTCCTATAGGTGTAGGCATAGGAATAGTGCTTGAATCTGACGATCATTGGGTTTAACACGTACATTATATATATATATATATATTGTTATTTTATTGGTGTAGTCCCTTCATCCTATCAAGGAACTTAGATGAAGTTTTCACTTATAACCATATATGGCGCTAATGTCTCTTCGAAGCCGCTCTCGTGTTAAGGCATCCGTGGTTTTAACGAGAGCCGATCATTTATTTATACACAATTATATAAGATCACTTCTAAATATTATTTTAAGACCTATTTTAATGGTCCGGATGAGGATCGAACCCGTGTCCTACTGCTTGTATGGCTGACGCCTTAGCCAACAGAGCCACACAGGCAGTTAATTATATATATATATAAATATATATATATATAACGTATGACACATAATAACCACGTGACTTTACCGCTTGACCTCTCTCTCTCTCTCAGACTCTTGGAAGAGGAGAACTTCTGCGTGGTACGCTCGTTCGCCATCAGTCCGGGCAAAGGACTGGTCAACAGAGGTGACTCATTCAAACGTAAAACTCGCACTGCGGCCCAGAAAAAGGCCGACCTACCACCACCGGCTACCCCTTGTAAGTCGGCCTCGTCCACTAAACCGGTAGTGGAATCGCCTCTAACGGTTTCGTCGGCGTCGTCTTCCACTAAACGAGGTCAAGGTCAACCGCGTAATCGCGACGAGGTCAAGGACGCTGCGGCGGCTACTACGGCGGCAGCGACCTCTAAAAGGTCACGAGTTCACAGCGTGCTCGTGTTGGGCGATCACGGGGTGGGTAAGACTTCGCTACTGCAACAGTTCATGACCTCAGAATACATGGGAGCGGTTGACTCGAGCTTCGGTAAGTTATGTTGTTATCGTGTTTGTAAAAAAATATATATATATATATATATATATATATATATATATATATATATATATATGTGTGTGTGTATGTGTGTACCATTTTAATACCTTTACTATAGTATATTATATATAGATGGAAATATTTATATTTAAAACATTAAAGTAGAGTAATTATATGTATAAACTTTATTTCACCTATAAATAGATGTTTTTCTGCACATCATGACGTAATTAAACGACACTACTATTAATAGTAGTGTCGTAATACTTATGATGTAATACGTATGACGTAACACCTCTGACGTAAGAATGCTGACGTATACAACTTTTATCGGTAAACAACAATTAATCGTATGACGTCATTAATTCGCTCGTTTACTTAGTTAATATAGATGTATATTTAGCATATAATTAGTTAATGTATGTAATGTACACTGTAGTATGCTATATATAGCTATATAGCTATATATATATAGATATAACTCTATATATATATATATAGATATAGATATTGAATCACTTCAATTGTCACATGTTAATCAACTATAAATAGGTACACTGTTACAATGTAGGTCATTGTCATAGCGTTGAGCGTTGAGCGTTTTGCGTACATATGTTATAAATAAATATGTTAATAGGTATAACATTGTAATGATAATATTCTATTTTACTCTAGAAAAAAATATTAATATGTATATATATATATATATATATATATATATACACATATATATATATCGACTATGTAATATTTAATAATTCATCTCAGTAGAGAATGTATACATTGTTGTAAATTACAAGGAATATTAATATAGCTAATATCGACTGTCGGAGATTTATATGTGACGTGATTTAATAATAGCACGCGGTACGCGTATACGCATAGACGCATGCACGTACTCACACACATGCGCACGTATATGTGCTCGTCCACATGTATACGCGCGTACACACATATGCACATCTATACATGTATAAATATATATATATATATATATATATATATATATATATATTACATTATAAGTAGATTAAGCGGGAGTTAAAGCCCTTACTTATACCGCAATTTCCGCATGCAATACATTCATTATACTGACGATACACCCTGAGGTATACATTACCTATAGTATACGGCTTATCTACGCGGCTTATCTTAAGCTCTCTATACATCCAGTGAATTAGGCCGCTAATACACTTTATCTATTTACATTTATATATATATATATATTTTTCATCCTGTATATATATATTATATATACAATATAAAACTGATATAAATTGCGAATTATAAATAACGAATATCATATAATAAAAAAGTATTAGATATTTCATATTCAATAATCGTCATTTACATATTTTAGACATTTCGTACAATATTAAATTAATCTAGAACATTGATCTATATATATATATATATATATATATATATATATATATATATATATATATATAAAGATACATGTTAATACATACATATACGTGAATGCACTTATTTACATATGCGTATATACCGAAATATCGGTCACATAGTGTCCAATATAATGGGTAATTTTACATACACTCAGTACATTGATACATAAACTCCGTACAATGACACATATATATATATATGTATATATATATATATATATATATATATATATATATATATGTATATATATATATGTGTGTAAATATGCGTGTCATTACCGCCATAAGATGTTTTACGAGACATCGAGTGCGCATGTCAACTCGCTCTACTATCGTTGATGTCAGTAACACCACGTTACCATAGCAACCGTACGACGTGTGCCATTGACGGTAGTATAACAATAGCTTTCACAGGATATATATATATATATAGGAGAAGTGTACTTTCTTATTCCTACCTCTTTAACTCCTTTCCTTACCTTTATATACCTACCTTTTATCTCTGTATATCTATTGTTATGTTTATGTTACTTTCTTTCTTTCTCCTATACCTAACTCAGCCTCTCTGCCTTTCTATATCGATGTCGATAATAACCCTATAGGGTTAATAACCCTAGTGATAAAGTATATCGCTCAAATAACCTTACTTCTGATTTTGTAATAGAAGAATACTTCAGATAAAAACAAATTGAAATACAATCTTTTTTATGAGAATATCTAACTATTGACCTATTGACCTATTTACCTATTGACCTATTTACCTAGTTACCACGTTACTTAATAATCTCCGTAATTATCCCTTTGAAGATACACGATGTAAGATACACGATATCCCCTATATAACCTATATGTATTCTACATAGTTAAGAGTTACATACTATTTATTTGAAATATTTTATATAATTTCTACTATTAATATTTATTAAATTACTGCTTAACACACACACACACATATATATATATATATATATATATATATATATATATATATATATATATATATATATGTATATATTTGTGTACTTATAACAGGTATTCTAACAAATATTTGTTTTATGAATACAAATAAGAGGGTTATATTTAGGGATATAAATAGACTATCTAAATAGTATGTGTATTGTTATTACCAATGTGTTAACTAGAATTAACTATATATAGTATAATAACAATAGATAATACGCTAGGTCTTTTGTTAACTTTATCCTCAATTGAGGTGGGTCCTTTATTTCACGATTTATCGATCTATGAATTGTAGAATTAAATCGAATTCGGATTCGTCATCAGATAACAATCCAGTGATTGTAATATAGTATTACTATAGTATACTATAGTATATATATATATATATATATATATATACTTTATATAGCTATAGCTATAGATAATTTAAGAAAGAAACATTTTACGACGTATCATATAACATGACTAGTATATACTTACTTTTAATATTAATATATGCTATTAACTATTTATTATTTGATAATATGTCGAATACTTGTATATGAAGTAATGCATGTATACCATATCAATACACACACATACATACATACACACATATATATAATATATATAGTTATTTATCGTTTCTGTTATTTCCTTTTCGTTTACACTTGTGAGATTGAAAAATGTACAAGTGTATAAATAAATAAATTACTTACTTACTTATATATATATATATATAAATTAATTCTAGAAACAAAAACCTATGTATATAAAAAATATTATTTATTATTATCTAACAATACTAATATATATTACTTTGGTAACCGAATGAATGTATATCCTAAATGCGAATAACAAGCGTGACACTTATATTTATTACCGCCGGACCAGTATTATTATTAATCATCGGCGAACACTAATAACTCTTCCTGGCGGTGACGGGACGCATCAATAATTACAGTAATCGTGTCACGTGACTACGTTATATTCAATTATAAATAACTCGCGGACGTTAATTACCAGAAAATTACGAAATTATATACAATAATATATATATAAAAATACATAAATATACAATCATGCGTATACGCATATATATAAATATATAAATATATATATATATATATATATATATATGTGTGTGTGTATGTGTATATATATAATTTATATTGAGATACAAATAGGCTATATTACAATCTACAATAGAAGATACCCTCTATAACAGGGGTTCTTAAACTTTTTATCCCATGGCCCATTTTTCAAATTTGAAATACTTATATGGCCCAAAAAAAATTAGAAGAGAAAATAATGTTTATTTTAATAATAATGATAAAACAAAATTAATGAGATGGGTGCAATTGTTTAAGAGTAACTAAATTACGAATTCGAGGACGTGTCATGCTTAAAGAACATCTCATGTCAACTTCTAAATCCAATCTGTTTCTATTCTTGGATTTTATGTTCAGCATTGTTGAGAATCCAGATTCACACAAGTAAGTTGATGAAAAAGGAAGCAATTTTCTTAAAACAAAGAGACTTAATTGTGGGAATAATGTCATAGTTTTAGCCCAATAGTGTATGTCTTTATTACTTTGAATGAACTCTTCTTTAGCCTATAATTAACAAATATATAACGAAAATTAATTGATGATTATATATTAACCTCTGTATCATTTCGGAAATCTAAGAATTCTTCTTGAATCTCATTGGGTAAATCATCTACGTTGCAATTGAACGGGTTTCTTGATAATTTCATAGCTATATCGTCAGAAATTATATCTGGGAAATATCTTTCAAACTCAGACTTTAGTTCGGTTAAATGCTGCAGGATACAATTCTTTAATATGTCTGGTAATTTATCATTATTCATCTCTTCATTAAGTCTATGGAATGGTGATATGTTGTTTCTTTCTATTTTTCCTGTCCAAAGATCCAATTTATCAATGAATGATTTAATTGCATCAGTATGCATTATAATAGTAGTTTCTTTTCCTTGCAACTGACGATTTAAGTAATTTAATCTTTCAAAGATATCAGCTAAATATGCAATGCTTGGTAATATTTCTTCATCAAAATCTTTCAAATCTTCCTGCGTCTTATTACTTTGTTCAGATATAAACATTTTTATTTCTGAGAATAATTCAAACACTCGATCAATTACATTTCCTTTCGATAGCCAGCGCACAGCAGTATAAAATAACAAATCCTGATGATTAGCGTCCATTTCACCACATAGCTTTCGAAATAGACGTGTTCTAAGTGAACTACCTTTAATATAATTAACTACTTTAATAATAATTTTTAATATACAATTTAATTCAGATGGTAACGTTTTTGATGCAAGTGCTTGACGGTGAATTATGCAATGCGTTGCAATAATTTCAGGGTTTTTTCTTTTAACCAATGAAACAAATCCCGACTTTGATCCTAGCATACTCGGAGCACCATCCGTACAAACTCCTATCAATTTATCCCATGATATTTTTTCTTCTACAAAGAATTCAGATACCATTGACATTACATCAATAGCTTTAGTTGTCGTTGTCAATACTTTACAAAATAAAAACTCTTCTTTAATTTGATTATCACAAATATATCTAGCATAAACCAAAAGTTGTGATAAATTGCTTACATCTGTTGATTCATCAAGCTGAATAGAAAAAAATGGAGATAATCTTATTTGATCAGTCACTTGCATTTTAATATCATTGGACATTTCGTCTATTCTAGATTTAATTGTACTATCTGATAGACTTATTTGACTTAATTTATCCACTGATTTTTGATCTAATACAAGTCGAGCTGCTTCTAACATGCATGGCTTTACTAGAGATTCTCCAATTGTATGTGGTTTCTTCTTTTTAGCTATAATAAGTGCAATTTCATATGATGCTTCGGTAATATTTTTATTTGGGCAGAAAGTACTTGTGGATGTATTATCCAATCTTGCCCGTTTTAAGCCGCGTTCTTTCATTCTGAAATATTCAATGCCCTTATTTGCTAATAAAGGATGCATTTTATTCAAGTGCAATTTTAATTTCGATGGTCTCAAGCTCTCATTTGATAATGTAGTCTTGCACACTACACATTGCGGTCGTATTATTCCTTTATCCAAGATTGAAGATAATCCAAAATTTAAATATGAATTATCATAAACACGTTTATTAGGCATCTGTAAAATTAAATGATATTGTTGCTCAAATCTAATTTATTTGATATATAAAATACTTTTTTACTATGATTTTTAAAATTTTAAAAATTCTTTAAAAATTTTAAAAATATGAATTTAATAAATTTATGTCTTAAATTATTTAATTAATATAAATAATTCAATTTAATTAAATACATAAATTACTATATTATAAACTTTATAATATAAAGTATACTATTGCAATACATATTTTCATTACAATACATACAATAGTAACCTTAAACGTATTATAAATTTATGTCTTAAATTATTTAATTAATATAAATAATTCAATTTAATTAAATACATAAATTACTATATTATAAACTTTATAATATAAACTTTATATTATAAAGTATACTATTGCAATACATATTTTCATTACAATACATACAATAGTAACCTTAAACGTATTATTTCTATAATTATTTTTCAAATTTTAATTTGGATTTTCATAGATTTATATTTATATTATTTATAATCTTTGAATAATAAAAGAAATTAGACAATTTAGACCAAGAATATTTATATTATTTATAATCTTTGAATAATAAAAGAAATTAGACAATTTAGACCAAGAATATTTGGCCCAAGAATATTTATATTATTTATAATCTTTGAATAATAAAAGAAATTATACAATTTAGACCAAGAATATTTGGCCCATGGCCCAAGCAAATTTGGCCCATGGCCCAAATTTGGGCCCTGGCCCACAGTTTAAGAAACCCTGCTCTATAAGATTGTATGATAATTTTAATATATTATACGATGAAATGATATCAGAAATAATAGTAAATATGTAAATGTATTTATACAAGACTTGCAAAAAGACTGATAATAACTACGGTTGAAGAGGTAAAAAATAGGGTTAACGATCTTACAACCGAAGTCAGAGAACCTGAATAACTATATAATAACATTAGATATATATATATAAATTAATTCTAGAAACAAAAATGTATTTTATAGATTATAAAAATGTCCCGAAAGTAAAAATAAAGAAAGTATTGAAATGACTATCGGAAGAAGCTTTACAAATTGCACAAGAGCTAAAGGAAATGCCCGTAAAAAAACTATCAAGAATATAGAAAACAATAGATATGTTTAAAGAAATAAAATATATGACTGGATCACGCAGCTCAATATGTGGTGCTTTGAAACTAAGTACTATGACAGTGATTTAAGAAGAAAAGGATCTTAAAAATATATGGCAACAATATAGAACATCTCTACAAAAGAGATCCCAATATAAATGACATTATAATTAAATGACATTAAATGATAATTTATATGAAGACGAACCTGATTTATTAGAAATAGAAGTAAAAGAAGCAATCCGACATATATCTAACAGAAAAGCTCCAGTTTGTGATGGAATACCTTTAGAATTTCTAAAAGCAGGAAGTGATGAAGTTATACGAGTCATAATGAAGGGAAGCATGGATGGTCGGCGAGGAAGAGGCATACCACGATGCACTTGGATCTGCAATATACAAACATAGTTCTCTAAATATATCACCTATCTTCGACTAGATGCTAGATACAGAGCGGGTAGAGAATAGCTACCATGGACGTCGCCAGGGGTCGGCTTCGACTCGAAGGTACAAGGTAACAAGGTTTACAATAAATTTATACAATTAAGAGTGACCCTTTTTATGAGTTGTAGGATATTTTTATTAGAAGGATGTAACAAGTTAAAGTTATTAAAGTTTAATTTAGACTATATATATAATTGATATATAAATAATAATCAGATTGGTTCATCGTAATAAACGAGAGATAACCTATATATTTATATATATATATATATATATATATATATATAGATATAGAAGTTCACTGAAATATCGATATATCTATATGATCTAATTATGTCCTATAAGCAAAAGGAATGTAAAATTATTATAAATGAAATGATATGAGATATAATGACACGATACGATTTTTACTATAGTAAAAAAGATCAAAGTTGATGTAATAGATATTTACTATTTTGTAATCGTAGCAACAATAGAGTCAAATTTAAACATTAATGTAGGGACAATACCGTTTAACTGGGAGGTAAATGTGTTGGAAGGTTATTTGTAATATTTAATAGACGACATATATATATATATCTGATACAGAATCAGTTACTATTGCCTCACGGTATAACTATAGTTATCGTTACGTAATGCAATGTTTATTTGTAAATATTGCAATTTGTATAGAATGATATATATGGGTATTTATATGGGTTATATATATGGGTATGCGTTTTCGCAAATTCATACGAGTGAACAGGCTAGGTATATATATATATATATATATATATATATGTATATATATATATATATATATATATATATATATATATATATATATGTATATATGTATATATATATATGTATATATACCTAAGCCCGTTGATTGAACGACTCGTATGAATTTGTGAATACGTTTGAAAATACGCATCACGTGACAGTATGTGTATACACGAAAAGAAGGTTATAGTTCAATTAAAAATAGACGACTCGTTCATATCGATTTACTAATAGTAATCGTTCGAGATTAGCTAAATTAAGTATCTAACCTGCCGTGCATGATTTGATCTTAATCGTAGCGCTAGCTTAATAGCTCATTATCTCGGTACCTAGATCTATTTATAGAATGACTGATCAATCAGAAAACTATTAGTGCACCGAATAGCGTGCATGCGTTAGAGAGGTATTATTAAAACCAGGTATTTCATGATATCGCCAGGTATGCGTTTCGCTTTATAAAGCTTTATTCGCTCTATATAGAAGATTCGAATTATGTGATGAAGGTGATGGTAATTTTAGTTTAACATTCATTTAATTATAAATTTATTATAGCGTGATAATAATAGATACGATAAAAGTAATTAAAGTACTAAATAGTACTGACATGAAGTTTAGACATCATGAACACGACGAGGACATTCTTAGTTTGTGTTTGAAGTCTTATCGTATGGATGAGTGTTTCTTCCGAACTATCTTGATATGTCACGTGATGTATATATAGGTAGCGGGTGTATAGCATATATAACGACTATATACTGAACCGGATACAGAGGTGAGAGTAACACGATGATGTTATGACGAAGGTATTGTCGTATAATCGTAAATACAGTACTGTGTGTATCGGGGAGTTTGTAATGCGAATGTTGATAAGTAAGAGGATAATGCGTTATTATTTGGACATTGCATGATTATTACATTGTGACATTACATGATTATTAAGACATTGCATGATTATTACATTGGAACATTACATGATTATTACAATGGGACATTACATGATTATTACATTGTGACATTAAATGATTATTACATTGAGACATTGTATGATTATTACATTGGAACATTACATGATTAACCAATGAAGGATTACATAATTACATGCTAGGCGATTGAACGTGGCAGAGAAGTAGAGAAGAATCCTTATAAAATTTATAATTAGATCAGATTACTACTCGTTCTGAGAGTAAGATATATATATATATATATATATAAGTATTATACATATTACCATCATCATATATATTTATATATATATATATATATATATATATATAATAAATTGAATTGCATATATTATTTTAATTCAATAGAGTATGAAATTCAATATAACTCACTATATTATATAACTGAAATAATAAAAAAAGATAAAAACGAATGATAATAAAACAACTATATATGTTGAATTCAGCTGTATTGGCACAAATGCATGAAGAGTTTAACGATACACGTATTGTTTAGCGAACAATGCTCGCTTCCATTGTCACCACCAGCACTGCAGTGACGATACATCGGTTCTCTATTGTCGAACGCATACAATGTACATCGTACACTAGTTATCACGTGACGGGCGATGGCGATTATTGTGTAGTGAGTGTTATTATCCGTGTGCTATAAGCGGCAATATTTATAGCAGCTCGTATAATGGGCAAGTATAGTATACATACTTAGTATACTGTATTATTTCTATTAATATATATCCGTATATATACATACATATACACATACATATACACACATACACATACATGTACTAGTTTAAATGTGGCATATATATATATATATATATATATATATATATATATATATATATATATATTTATTATATAACAATATATATTTATTTTATTATAGTTATATCTATAGATTATATTCTTTCAATACATTTAATAACTATATAAATAAATATGTGTATGTATGAACATATACTATTAATTTGTATATATATATATATATATATATATATAAATAATGATGTATATTAATATTGTGAATTCACACTCGGAAATGATAGAATACATGGCGGTGCCTCGTTCTATAAATAGAAATACAACGGGATTAAGGATTACACGATGGCGACGGCCTGATATTTATTAATGTGGTAATAATAATAATAATAATAATAATAACATCCGTCATGTTGTGTGGTAATTATAATCATGCTTACCGTGGAGTGCACTGCGAGTATGTGTTCGTGTGTATACGTATGTGTGTGTGCGCGTGTGTTGGTGTGTGCGCGCGTGTAGGTGTGGGTATGTGTGCACATTTCTCGCTGCACATCGGTATTTAAATAATAATATATAATCACAGATTTTGCGAAGCATGCATGCTTCGAAAATCATGATTTCCTTATAACTAACACATGTGTATACACTTGTGAGTTTATTTGTATATGTTGTATTTATTTACACATTATAAGGTATACCTTATATATATATATATATATATATATATTATAATGCAAGGTAGGAAAATGAATATTATGTATAGGAAAATATCCAGGCACATATTATATTAAGAGGTGTTAAAAACAACAACAACAATAATAATAATAATAATATATGTACGTAAGTGCGTGTATGTAATTAAATTATTAATGTAATTAAATAACAATCACGTGTGTAATTATAAAGTAGTATAAGTGTAAGCAAGTGTGGAAGTATGTAATACTTATACAGTGTACGTCGTACATTGTGCGCATGTTCGTACATGAGTTGCGATCTATAGGAATATTAGCGATAATATGTTTATATTATGTAGTATATATATATATACTATAGTTTATACTTATAAGTAAATGAATGCGTATATGCATACATTACTTATGTTCATATATACAAATGCCAAGCATCAATACATCAATACATATCAATATTAACTTAAATGAATACTGTAGACAGTTAATATATATATATACTACATATATACTATATATATATGTATACATTATGACGTAATACATTATGCTTAACAATTAATCACAACTATAACACATTAAATTAACACATTAATTGCTTTCATGTATACATATATCTATAGATACACGTACGATAAATAATATAAAGTTTATCGGAAAAATGATTTCTAAATATAATTATTATATCTATATTACATTTTTTAATTAATACCCGTTATATAATAATACTTTGATATAGTATACAGACGATACATATCGATAACTAATATTAATGAAATAAGTGTTTTTTTAACAAGTCATTTCTGTATTTGTTGATACACTATTTTAGTAATATAATGTATGCCTGTTCTTATACCTTTGTAACGCTCAATAATATGTATAAACAAATAAATACACAATAAATAATACTACAGTTTATGTACACACTTACATAATGGTAGTAATAATTCTCTAAAGTGTAATCAAATAATGTTACAAATAAACACAATTATAATAAATTATGTTTCTTCAGTCTCACATACATATATCTGTATATATATATATATATATATATATATGTATGTATATACAGTATATTTATAATTTAACAATATATGTATATTCAGTTCAATTTCTTTACAATATTTCAGGGAAGATCACAATTTCTATATTAATAAAATTAGTTTCTATCAAGAGTTAACTTAAGTTATAAAGTTATCGGTAGAGTTAATGATAAATTATACATGGATATAATAGCCGTATCGATAATAACTTTTTATTAGTAATGAACATCTATATACAATTACTAAATTATTCATTACACCAATACTTCATAGCTATGATATTAGTAAACAATTCATACGCTATATTACATATATTATTTCCATATTATAAACATTATTACACATATATATATATATACGTATACGTACTACAATACATTACGTAATATTGATAAAGGGACTAATGGTAACCCGCAACACGAGCAGACGAACATACTACTATAGTATATACTATAGTATACTACACACTACCTAGCTATGTGTGCGCAAGGTGTTAACACTTCACTAGTTAATTGTATCGATCCCCCCATCCTTAACCACACTAATGTTAACGATTATTTACGTATGTTATAGTATAAGCTTACATATAACAGGTAAATATATATATATATATATATATATATATATATATATATATATGTAATAATGAGTGGCCTAAATAATTGTTGGCAATATTACACCACTCAAAATGATAGAGGACCGTTGTATTTAAATTATTTTTATTAATTTTGTTTATTAATTAATCAAAACAAAAACCATACACTAATGCTGTTAAACATATATACAGCATTACAATATAGAATATTACAATATCTAACTTTGTACAAATCTTCACATACCAAGGTATAATCAAAAATGAAATAATATTATTAAATCTAATATAATTAAGATTATATTATTTCTACGCGACAGTTTATTGGTTCAACAAATTCTATTTAAATAAACTAAATAACACTATATAAAAAAACACAAAAATCAATATACACGAAATCAACATTTATACTTTTATAATTATTCCATAACACAAAACAAAAATATAACTAACTAAAAATATATAATAAACTAAATAACATTAACTAAAAACACAAAAATCAATATATATGAAATCACATTTATAATTATTATATAATACATAATAACAAAATAAAATATAAAAAATATATATTATACACATAAAAACAACTAAATTAAAAATATAGAAGACGTTAGTCTGCTACTGATATATATAATTTACGATATTTATGATATATATTCGGAAATAATATTGGTCTACATATATTTTATATATTTTATAGATTATATATTTTCTTAAGACGGAGAAATTGCAAAAAAATACATGGTGATCATAGGACAATTTTATTTTAATAAAAAGTACTATAATTTATAAAATAAATTCTCTAATTTGAAACTTTTTTTTCATAGTGTACATAAATACTAGAAGACTATATTTAACTTTGTTTCCGAAACTACTTACCTGTTTATCATACATTTTAAGATAAGAAACTTTAATCGAAAATCGGTAATTTTAATAAATTAATATTTATTGATATTTATTCAATACTAATGAATTATGTATTCAAATGGGTTATATATAAATATAATTCTATAATGAATAAAGCCTGAACATTTTGTAAATATTGATCAAAAGTTATTTGAATTTAAAGACATATCCAACTTATAAATAAACAATTATAAGTTATAAGCATTCACAGTTTTATAAAATAGAATAATGACACGTACACATATAGAATTGGCACACCATAGAAATGCTTTCATTTGATTATCTCTTATTTCATACATAATACATTGACATATAATTGTAAACTATCTTTCTATTATCTTTCTATTGTTTTTAAATTTGTGAATCGATAGAATATTAATAAAATTATAGATAAATTTAAACCCAAGTAATATATATATTATGATAATTATGAATTTTTTTATTGGCTTATAATTTATAATACGCTTTTATGGAATGTATAGTTAATTTTATATTTTATGTGTCACTTAAAGGTAAAAACATGAATTTTATTATAATATAAAATTATTTTTATATAAAAAAATGTTTTTTTTCGCATGTTTCTCCGACCCTTAAGTATTTATATATATATATATATATATATATATATATGTATTACCGAGTATTACCGAGTATACCGAGAATTATCTTATAGTCTTAAGGGGTATCCCACTACCAATATTTCAGTAAATAATGTCCGGAAATATTTTCTAGAAAGTGATTTTCTATCAAGTTGTAGTAATATACACCATTTAAAGTTACTAATAGTAGGTGACTTGAAAGTCTAGCATGCTAGAAAATCCTTTCTAGCAAACATTTCCGGACATTATATTCGGAATTACTGGTAGTTTGGATACACCCTTTATAAATAGAATATCGGGTATGTGTCAACTTTAGATTATCAATGAAGGGACTACTATACTGTAATGGAGGGACTTTAGTTATGCACGAGGATTAGGGTATATACTTAACCAGTTGCATCCGATCTGTTGATTTCTATTGTGTTACAAAATGCCGAGGTGTTGATTTCTGTTGAGTAACTTTTATAATACTATTACATATCATATATTATAATATATTCCATTTTATTATTTAAATGTATCACAATTATATAGTGAAATGTTTTCTTAACAAAAAAATGTTTTCTTAAACCGATATACCGTGAGAACGACGTGCTATTTTAACATATTCAGATCGGATTCATGACCATTCACTATACAATATAGCTATTATTATTATAAAGGAGCAATGGGTCCACTTCTTCTAGGTAATAAGTATTACTAGACATATTACCTGGTATATATATATATATATAAATATCTGTAACGGAACATATACACACATTTGCATAGTCCTGTAATAAACGTGTGAATACATGTATTTATATATAAATATGTATACATATATATATATGTATGTATGAACTAATATATATACACTATAGTGTACATCTATAGAATAAATTCATGTATATTCTCAGGGTGTATGTTAATTACAAGGTAATATTATATATATATATATATAAATATATATATATATATATATTTATATATATATATATATATATATATATACATACATATGTGACCACATGTGTGAGTGTATACATTAATAACTCGCCATACTTTCATTAATAAATGATGATGACGCAACAGCCTCATTACGTAATAAACACATACGTGACGATTGCGTGATCATTAAATATGATTCGTAATCGGAATATTACTACATGTGTATTCGATTACGTTGTGTCATCCTATATTAGTGTGTGATGTAATAATGATAATAATAATGATAATAATAATAATAATAATAATAATAATAATAATAATAATAATAATAATAATAATAATAATAATAATAATAATAATAATAATAATAATAATAATAATAATAATAATAATAATAATAATAATAATAATAATAATAATAATAATAATAATAATAATAATAATAATAATAATAATAATAATAATAACAATAATAATAATAATAATAATAATAATAATAATAATAATAATAATAATAATAATAATAATAATAACAATAATAATAATAATAGTAATAATAATAATAATAATAATAATAATAATAATAATAATAAGAATATGTATTTGACGAATAACTGTACAGTCAACTCCCTATAAGTCGGATCGCAAGGGACCGGGAAAATTGTCCGACTTAGCGAAATTTCCGACTTATCCGAGATTAATAATATCATGCAAATAAGACATGCGACGCGCAGCGTGAGTTAAAGGGTTACCAAAATAGGAATTATGCAAATATCAACAACATAAAATGTGGTATTCAATAATATTACTTATAAAATTATAATATACATTATTCAAACTAAACATTTCTGACATTTTATAAAAAAAGTCCTACTTATACAGTATAAAATCATAAATGTTATATAATATGTCCGACTTATAGAAAATATCTACTTATCCAATACAACTCATCCTACTTATCAGATTAATTTAACATGGATCTATATACAAATCCAACGAAACCTACTAAATTTGTCCGACTTATCGAGAAGTCAGATTTATCCGTAGTCAGACTTACCGAGATTTGACTGTATATATATATATATATATATATATATATATATATTGATATATTAATATAAAGTATATTATAATATATAATGATTATATATAATGATATAAAACAAAAATATATAAAAATCATAATTAATTAATAATTGATTTAAACGGGTCGATAAAAAATAAAGATTATATATATATATATATTACAACTTATTATCCATGGCGATATCGAATAAATACACATATCTCATTAAAAGAGGATATAGATTACTAAATCGCGGATCTTTAAGTCGATTAGATAATATGGCAGATCAAAGCATCTTTATTGATTACGCAATATCTATAAATAGATGCACGTGACCACACCATAATATAAGGGAATCGAGTTACCTACGATAATATATATGTATATATATAAATGAGTATATATTCATTAATATGTAGATTAATATTATTATACAGTCTCCCCTATTTAAAAAATGCCAGTCTAACAAAGGGTCAGGTTGACCTATTGTCACGAATACAAAGTTATATATCGTGTAAATCCACAAAGTCGTCATCACGTGATATCATTGTGTTACCGCATACAAGCGTTACACATGCGCGCGCTGTATTCTTACTCGAATTCATTACGATTACAATCGCGTATAGACATAATAAGTATACATATCTATTTTTAACTTGACTTATTGATACATATTTTTATTCTTTACATCTTATTTATTTATATTTAACTTATCTAGAATATGATGATCGGGGAAGTTCTCGAAAAAAAAATATATTTTTTATTAATTTCTCCATTATTTCATGCTTTACAACATGACATAATAAATCTGATTGCGTATTATATATACAGTATTACCTAGCAGATAGTCTGCGTATGTCCTTCTCGTTGTCCTTCTCGTTCAGATCTGTACCGAACATCAACAAGAGCGGTCAACGTGGGTGTGTGCGATGTATGATATCGGTGCGGGAAAGCGAGGCACCGCACACACTGTAGTACTGTACAATCGCACACTATATTATCGCACACTGTACCCCGTACATATTACCTTATCACACTGTACACCGTACATATTACCTTAGCATACTGTACCCCGTACATATTACCTTATCACACTGTACATATTACCTTATCACACTGTACCCCGTACATATTACCTTAGCACACTGTACCCCGTACATATTACCTTAGCACACTGTACACCGTACATATTACCTTAGCACACTGTACATATTACCTTAGCACACTGTACCCCGTACATATTACCTTAGCACACTGTACACCGTACATATTACCTTATCACACTGTACCCCGTACATATTACCTTATCACACTGTACCCCGTACATATTACCTTAGCACACTGTACCCCGTACATATTACCTTAGCACACTGTACACCGTACATATTACCTTAGCACACTGTACCCCGTACATATTACCTTATCACACTGTACCCCGTACATATTACCTTATCACACTGTACATATTACCTTAGCACACTGTACCCCGTACATATTACCTTATCACACTGTACATATTACCTTAGCACACTGTACCCCGTACATATTACCTTAGCACACTGTACATATTACCTTAGCACACTGTACCCCGTACATATTACCTTAGCACACTGTACCCCGTACATATTACCTTAGCACACTGTACACCGTACATATTACCTTAGCACACTGTACCCCGTACATATTACCTTAGCACACTGTACACCGTACATATTACCTTATCACACTGTACCCCGTACATATTACCTTATCACACTGTACCCCGTACATATTACCTTAGCACACTGTACCCCGTACATATTACCTTAGCACACTGTACACCGTACATATTACCTTAGCACACTGTACCCCGTACATATTACCTTATCACACTGTACCCCGTACATATTACCTTATCACACTGTACATATTACCTTAGCACACTGTACCCCGTACATATTACCTTATCACACTGTACATATTACCTTAGCACACTGTACCCCGTACATATTACCTTAGCACACTGTACATATTACCTTAGCACACTGTACCCCGTACATATTACCTTAGCACACTGTACCCCGTACATATTACCTTAGCACACTGTACATATTACCTTAGCACACTGTACCCCGTACATATTACCTTAGCACACTGTACACCGTACATATTACCTTATCACACTGTACCCCGTACATATTACCTTAGCACACTGTACATATTACCTTAGCACACTGTACACTGTACATATTACCTTATCACACTGTACATATTACCTTATCACACTGTACACCGTACATATTACCTTATCACACTGTACATATTACCTTATCACACTGTACCCCGTACATATTACCTTAGCACACTGTACATATTACCTTAGCACACTGTACACCGTACATATTACCTTATCACACTGTACCCCGTACATATTACCTTAGCACACTGTACATATTACCTTATCACACTGTACACCGTACATATTACCTTATCACACTGTACATATTACCTTATCACACTGTACCCCGTACATATTACCTTAGCACACTGTATACCGTACATATTACCTTAGCACACTGTACCCCGTACATATTACCTTATCACACTGTACCCCGTACATATTACCTTATCACACTGTATACCGTACATATTACCTTATCACACTGTACATATTACCTTAGCACACTGTACACTGTACATATTACCTTATCACACTGTACATATTACCTTATCACACTGTACACCGTACATATTACCTTATCACACTGTACATATTACCTTATCACACTGTACACTGTACATATTACCTTATCACACTGTACATATTACCTTATCACACTGTATACCGTACATATTACCTTATCACACTGTACATATTACCTTAGCACACTGTACCCCGTACATATTACCTTATCACACTGTACCCCGTACATATTACCTTAGCACACTGTACATATTACCTTAGCACACTGTACCCCGTACATATTACCTTATCACACTGTACCCCGTACATATTACCTTATCACACTGTACATATTACCTTATCACACTGTACCCCGTACATATTACCTTATCACACTGTACCCCGTACATATTACCTTATCACACTGTACCCCGTACATATTACCTTATCACACTGTACCCCGTACATATTACCTTAGCACACTGTACCCCGTACATATTACCTTATCACACTGTACCCCGTACATATTACCTTATCACACTGTATGCCGTACATATTACCTTAGCACACTGTACCCCGTACATATTACCTTATCACACTGTACATATTACCTTATCACACTGTACCCCGTACATATTACATTATCACACTGTATACCGTACATATTACCTTAGCACACTGTACCCCGTACATATTACCTTATCACACTGTACATATTACCTTAGCACACTGTACCCCGTACATATTACCTTATCACACTGTACCCCGTACATATTAACTTATCACACTGTACATATTACCTTATCACACTATACCCCGTACATATTACCTTATCACACTGTACCCCGTACATATTACCTTATCACACTGTACCCCGTACATATTACCTTAGCACACTGTACCCCGTACATATTACCTTAGCACACTGTACCCCGTACATATTACCTTAGCACACTGTACCCCGTACATATTACCTTATCACACTGTACCCCGTACATATTACCTTAGCACACTGTACCCCGTACATATTACCTTAGCACACTGTACCCCGTACATATTACCTTATCACACTGTATACCGTACATATTACCTTAGCACACTGTACCCCGTACATATTACCTTATCACACTGTACCCCGTACATATTACCTTAGCACACTATACACTGTACATATTACCTTAGCACACTGTACATATTACCTTAGCACACTGTACCCCGTACATATTACCTTAGCACACTGTACCCCGTACATATTACCTTATCACACTGTACATATTACCTTATCACACTGTACCCCGTACATATTACCTTATCACACTGTACATATTACCTTAGCACACTGTACCCCGTACATATTACCTTAGCACACTATACACCGTACATATTACCTTAGCACACTGTACCCCGTACATATTACCTTAGCACACTGTACCCCGTACATATTACCTTAGCACACTGTACCCCGTACATATTACCTTAGCACACTGTACCCCGTACATATTACCTTATCACACTGTACATATTACCTTAGCACACTGTACATATTACCTTATCACACTGTACACCGTACATATTACCTTAGCACACTGTACCCCGTACATATTACCTTAGCACACTGTACATATTACCTTAGCACACTGTACCCCGTACATATTACCTTAGCACACTGTACCCCGTACATATTACCTTATCACACTGTACCCCGTACATATTACCTTATCACACTGTACATATTACCTTATCACACTGTACCCCGTACATATTACCTTAGCACACTGTACCCCGTACATATTACCTTAGCACACTGTACCCCGTACATATTACCTTAGCACACTGTATACTGTACATATTACCTTAGCACACTGTACATATTACCTTAGCACACTGTACCCCGTACATATTACCTTAGCACACTGTACATATTACCTTAGCACACTGTACCCCGTACATATTACCTTAGCACACTGTACATATTACCTTAGCACACTGTACCCCGTACATATTACCTTATCACACTGTGCCCCGTACATATTACCTTAGAACACTGTACCCCGTACATATTACCTTAGCACACTGTACATATTACCTTATCACACTGTACCCCGTACATATTACCTTATCACACTGTACCCCGTACATATTACCTTATCACACTGTACATATTACCTTATCACACTGTACCCCGTACATATTACCTTATCACACTGTACATATTACCTTATCACACTGTACCCCGTACATATTACCTTAGCACACTGTACATATTACCTTAGCACACTGTACCCCGTACATATTACCTTAGCACACTGTACATATTACCTTAGCACACTGTACCCCGTACATATTACCTTAGCACACTGTGCCCCGTACATATTACCTTAGCACACTGTACATATTACCTTAGCACACTGTATACTGTACATATTACCTTAGCACACTGTACATATTACCTTAGCACACTGTACCCCGTACATATTACCTTAGCACACTGTACATATTACCTTAGCACACTGTACCCCGTACATATTACCTTAGCACACTGTACATATTACCTTAGCACACTGTGCCCCGTACATATTACCTTAGCACACTGTACCCCGTACATATTACCTTAGCACACTGTACCCCGTACATATTACCTTAGCACACTGTACATATTACCTTATCACACTGTACCCCGTACATATTACCTTATCACACTGTACCCCGTACATATTACCTTATCACACTGTACCCCGTACATATTACCTTAGCACACTGTACCCCGTACATATTACCTTAGCACACTGTACCCCGTACATATTACCTTAGCACACTGTACCCCGTACATATTACCTTATCACACTGTACATATTACCTTAGCACACTGTATACCGTACATATTACCTTATCACACTGTACCCCGTACATATTACCTTATCACACTGTACCCCGTACATATTACCTTAGCACACTGTACCCCGTACATATTACCTTATCACACTGTACCCCGTACATATTACCTTAGCACACTGTACATATTACCTTAGCACACTGTACCCCGTACATATTACCTTAGCACACTGTACATATTACCTTAGCACACTGTGCCCCGTACATATTACCTTAGCACACTGTACCCCGTACATATTACCTTAGCACACTGTACCCCGTACATATTACCTTAGCACACTGTACATATTACCTTAGCACACTGTACCCCGTACATATTACCTTATCACACTGTACCCCGTACATATTACCTTAGCACACTGTACATATTACCTTAGCACACTGTACCCCGTACATATTACCTTATCACACTGTACCCCGTACATATTACCTTATCACACTGTACATATTACCTTATCACACTGTACACCGTACATATTACCTTAGCACACTGTACATATTACCTTATCACACTGTATACCGTACATATTACCTTATCACACTGTACCCCGTACATATTACCTTATCACACTGTACCCCGTACATATTACCTTAGCACACTGTACCCCGTACATATTACCTTAGCACACTGTACCCCGTACATATTACCTTAGCACACTGTACCCCGTACATATTACCTTATCACACTGTACATATTACCTTAGCACACTGTATACCGTACATATTACCTTATCACACTGTACATATTACCTTATCACACTGTACCCCGTACATATTACCTTATCACACTGTACATATTACCTTATCACACTGTACCCCGTACATATTACCTTATCACACTGTACATATTACCTTATCACACTGTACCCCGTACATATTACCTTATCACACTGTACATATTACCTTATCACACTGTACCCCGTACATATTACCTTAGCACACTGTACATATTACCTTAGCACACTGTACCCCGTACATATTACCTTAGCACACTGTACATATTACCTTAGCACACTGTACCCCGTACATATTACCTTAGCACACTGTACATATTACCTTAGCACACTGTACCCCGTACATATTACCTTAGCACACTGTACCCCGTACATATTACCTTAGCACACTGTACCCCGTACATATTACCTTATCACACTGTACATATTACCTTAGCACACTGTATACTGTACATATTACCTTAGCACACTGTACATATTACCTTAGCACACTGTACCCCGTACATATTACCTTAGCACACTGTACATATTACCTTAGCACACTGTACCCCGTACATATTACCTTAGCACACTGTACATATTACCTTAGCACACTGTGCCCCGTACATATTACCTTAGCACACTGTACCCCGTACATATTACCTTAGCACACTGTACCCCGTACATATTACCTTATCACACTGTACCCCGTACATATTACCTTAGCACACTGTACCCCGTACATATTACCTTATCACACTGTACCCCGTACATATTACCTTAGCACACTGTACCCCGTACATATTACCTTATCACACTGTACATATTACCTTAGCACACTGTACCCCGTACATATTACCTTAGCACACTGTACATATTACCTTAGCACACTGTACCCCGTACATATTACCTTAGCACACTGTACATATTACCTTATCACACTGTACCCCGTACATATTACCTTAGCACACTATACCCCGTACATATTACCTTAGCACACTGTACCCCGTACATATTACCTTAGCACACTGTACCCCGTACATATTACCTTATCACACTGTACCCCGTACATATTACCTTATCACACTGTACATATTACCTTAGCACACTGTACCCCGTACATATTACCTTAGCACACTGTACCCCGTACATATTACCTTAGCACACTGTACCCCGTACATATTACCTTATCACACTGTACATATTACCTTAGCACACTGTATACTGTACATATTACCTTAGCACACTGTACATATTACCTTAGCACACTGTACCCCGTACATATTACCTTAGCACACTGTACATATTACCTTATCACACTGTACCCCGTACATATTACCTTAGCACACTGTACCCCGTACATATTACCTTATCACACTGTACACCGTACATATTACCTTATCACACTGTACATATTACCTTAGCACACTGTACCCCGTACATATTACCTTATCACACTGTACCCCGTACATATTACCTTAGCACACTGTACCCCGTACATATTACCTTATCACACTGTACCCCGTACATATTACCTTATCACACTGTACCCCGTACATATTACCTTATCACACTATACCCCGTACATATTACCTTATCACACTGTACATATTACCTTAGCACACTGTACCCCGTACATATTACCTTATCACACTGTACCCCGTACATATTACCTTAGCACACTGTACCCCGTACATATTACCTTATCACACTGTACCCCGTACATATTACCTTATCACACTGTACCCCGTACATATTACCTTATCACACTATACCCCGTACATATTACCTTATCACACTGTACATATTACCTTAGCACACTGTACCCCGTACATATTACCTTAGCACACTGTACCCCGTACATATTACCTTATCACACTGTACCCCGTACATATTACCTTATCACACTGTACACTGTACATATTACCTTAGCACACTGTACATATTACCTTATCACACTGTACCCCGTACATATTACCTTATCACACTGTACATATTACCTTATCACACAGTACCCCGTACATATTACCTTAGCACACTGTACATATTACCTTATCACACTGTACCCCGTACATATTACCTTATCACACTGTACATATTACCTTATCACACAGTACCCCGTACATATTACCTTAGCACACTGTACATATTACCTTATCACACTGTACCCCGTACATATTACCTTAGCACACTGTACCCCGTACATATTTCCTTAGCACACTATACCCCGTACATATTACCTTATCACACTGTACCCCGTACATATTACCTTAGCACACTGTACATATTACCTTAGCACACTGTACCCCGTACATATTACCTTATCACACTGTATCCCGTACATATTACCTTAGCACACTGTACCCCGTACATATTACCTTAGCACACTATACCCCGTACATATTACCTTATCACACTGTACACCGTACATATTACCTTATCACACTGTACCCCGTACATATTACCTTAGCACACTGTACCCCGTACATATTACCTTATCACACTGTACATATTACCTTATCACACTGTACACCGTACATATTACCTTATCACACTGTACCCCGTACATATTACCTTAGCACACTATACATATTACCTTATCACACTATACCCCGTACATATTACCTTATCACACTGTACATATTACCTTAGCACACTGTACATATTACCTTATCACACTGTACACTGTACATATTACTTTAGCACACTGTACATATTACCTTATCACACTGTACCCCGTACATATTACCTTATCACACTGTACATATTACCTTATCACACTGTACCCCGTACATATTACCTTAGCACACTGTACCCCGTACATATTACCTTAGCACACTATACCCCGTACATATTACCTTAGCACACTGTACCCCGTACATATTACCTTAGCACACTGTACCCCGTACATATTACCTTATCACACTGTACCCCGTACATATTACCTTAGCACACTGTACACCGTACATATTACCTTATCACACTGTACATATTACCTTATCACACTGTATGCCGTACATATTACCTTATCACACTGTACCCCGTACATATTACCTTATCACACTGTACACTGTACATATTACCTTAGCACACTGTACATATTACCTTATCACACTGTACACTGTACATATTACCTTAGCACACTGTACATATTACCTTATCACACTGTACCCCGTACATATTACCTTATCACACTGTACATATTAACTTATCACACTGTACCCCGTACATATTACCTTAGCACACTGTACCCCGTACATATTACCTTAGCACACTGTACCCCGTACATATTACCTTAGCACACTGTACATATTACCTTATCACACTGTACATATTACCTTATCACACAGTACCCCGTACATATTACCTTATCACACTGTACATATTACCTTATCACACTGTACCCCGTACATATTACCTTATCACACTGTACCCCGTACATATTACCTTAGCACACTGTACATATTACCTTATCACACTGTACCCCGTACATATTACCTTATCACACTGTACCCCGTACATATTACCTTATCACACTGTACATATTACCTTATCACACTGTACCCCGTACATATTACCTTAGCACACTGTACCCCGTACATATTACCTTATCACACTGTACACCGTACATATTACCTTATCACACTGTACCCCGTACATATTACCTTATCACACTGTACCCCGTACATATTACCTTATCACACTGTACCCCGTACATATTACCTTAGCACACTGTACATATTACCTTAGCACACTGTACCCCGTACATATTACCTTAGCACACTGTACCCCGTACATATTACCTTATCACACTGTACCCCGTACATATTACCTTATCACACTGTACATATTACCTTATCACACTGTACCCCGTACATATTACCTTATCACACTGTACCCCGTACATATTACCTTATCACACTGTACATATTACCTTAGCACACTGTACATATTACCTTATCACACTGTACCCCGTACATATTACCTTATCACACTGTACCCCGTACATATTACCTTATCACACTGTACATATTACCTTAGCACACTGTACCCCGTACATATTACCTTATCACACTGTACCCCGTACATATTACCTTATCACACTGTACCCCGTACATATTACCTTATCACACTGTACCCCGTACATATTACCTTATCACACTGTACATATTACCTTATCACACTGTACCCCGTACATATTACCTTATCACACTGTACCCCGTACATATTACCTTATCACACTGTACATATTACCTTATCACACTGTACCCCGTACATATTACCTTATCACACTGTACCCCGTACATATTACCTTATCACACTGTACATATTACCTTAGCACACTGTACATATTACCTTATCACACTGTACCCCGTACATATTACCTTATCACACTGTACATATTACCTTAGCACACTGTACCCCGTACATATTACCTTATCACACTGTACCCCGTACATATTACCTTATCACACTGTACCCCGTACATATTACCTTAGCACACTGTACCCCGTACATATTACCTTAGCACACTGTACATATTACCTTAGCACACTGTACCCCGTACATATTACCTTAGCACACTGTACATATTACCTTAGCACACTGTACCCCGTACATATTACCTTATCACACTGTACATATTACCTTATCACACTGTACCCCGTACATATTACCTTATCACACTGTACCCCGTACATATTACCTTATCACACTGTACCCCGTACATATTACCTTAGCACACTGTACCCCGTACATATTACCTTATCACACTGTACATATTACCTTATCACACTGTACCCCGTACATATTACCTTAGCACACTGTACATATTACCTTAGCACACTATACCCCGTACATATTACCTTAGCACACTGTACACCGTACATATTACCTTAGCACACTGTATATATTACCTTAGCACACTGTACCCCGTACATATTACCTTAGCACACTGTACATATTACCTTATCACACTGTACCCCGTACATATTACCTTATCACACTGTACCCCGTACATATTACCTTAGCACACTGTACCCCGTACATATTACCTTAGCACACTGTACCCCGTACATATTACCTTAGCACACTATACCCCGTACATATTACCTTAGCACACTGTACCCCGTACATATTACCTTATCACACTGTACCCCGTACATATTACCTTAGCACACTGTACCCCGTACATATTACCTTATCACACTGTACCCCGTACATATTACCTTAGCACACTGTACCCCGTACATATTACCTTAGCACACTATACCCCGTACATATTACCTTATCACACTGTACCCCGTACATATTACCTTATCACACTGTACACTGTACATATTACCTTAGCACACTGTACATATTACCTTATCACACTGTACCCCGTACATATTACCTTATCACACTGTACCCCGTACATATTACCTTATCACACTATACATATTACCTTAGCACACTGTACATATTACCTTAGCACACTGTACCCCGTACATATTACCTTAGCACACTGTACCCCGTACATATTACCTTAGCACACTATACCCCGTACATATTACCTTAGCACACTGTACCCCGTACATATTACCTTATCACACTGTATACCGTACATATTACCTTAGCACACTGTACCCCGTACATATTACCTTAGCACACTGTACATATTACCTTAGCACACTGTACCCCGTACATATTACCTTAGCACACTGTACATATTACCTTATCACACTGTACCCCGTACATATTACCTTAGCACACTGTACCCCGTACATATTACCTTAGCACACTGTACCCCGTACATATTACCTTAGCACACTATACCCCGTACATATTACCTTAGCACACTGTACCCCGTACATATTACCTTATCACACTGTACCCCGTACATATTACCTTAGCACACTGTACCCCGTACATATTACCTTATCACACTGTACCCCGTACATATTACCTTAGCACACTGTACCCCGTACATATTACCTTAGCACACTATACCCCGTACATATTACCTTATCACACTGTACCCCGTACATATTACCTTATCACACTGTACACTGTACATATTACCTTAGCACACTGTACATATTACCTTAGCACACTGTACACTGTACATATTACCTTAGCACACTGTACACCGTACATATTACCTTAGCACACTGTACATATTACCTTAGCACACTGTACATATTACCTTAGCACACTGTACCCCGTACATATTACCTTAGCACACTGTACCCCGTACATATTACCTTAGCACACTATACCCCGTACATATTACCTTAGCACACTGTACCCCGTACATATTACCTTATCACACTGTATACCGTACATATTACCTTAGCACACTGTACCCCGTACATATTACCTTAGCACACTGTACATATTACCTTAGCACACTGTACCCCGTACATATTACCTTAGCACACTGTACATATTACCTTAGCACACTGTACCCCGTACATATTACCTTAGCACACTGTACATATTACCTTAGCACACTGTACCCCGTACATATTACCTTAGCACACTGTACCCCGTACATATTACCTTATCACACTGTACATATTACCTTATCACACTGTACCCCGTACATATTACCTTAGCACACTGTACATATTACCTTAGCACACTATACCCCGTACATATTACCTTAGCACACTGTACACCGTACATATTACCTTAGCACACTGTATATATTACCTTAGCACACTGTACCCCGTACATATTACCTTAGCACACTGTACATATTACCTTATCACACTGTACCCCGTACATATTACCTTATCACACTGTACCCCGTACATATTACCTTAGCACACTGTACCCCGTACATATTACCTTAGCACACTGTACCCCGTACATATTACCTTAGCACACTATACCCCGTACATATTACCTTAGCACACTGTACCCCGTACATATTACCTTATCACACTGTACCCCGTACATATTACCTTAGCACACTGTACCCCGTACATATTACCTTATCACACTGTACCCCGTACATATTACCTTAGCACACTGTACCCCGTACATATTACCTTAGCACACTATACCCCGTACATATTACCTTATCACACTGTACCCCGTACATATTACCTTATCACACTGTACACTGTACATATTACCTTAGCACACTGTACATATTACCTTATCACACTGTACCCCGTACATATTACCTTAGCACACTGTACACCGTACATATTACCTTAGCACACTGTACATATTACCTTAGCACACTGTACATATTACCTTAGCACACTGTACCCCGTACATATTACCTTAGCACACTGTACATATTACCTTAGCACACTGTACCCCGTACATATTACCTTATCACACTGTACATATTACCTTATCACACTGTACCCCGTACATATTACCTTAGCACACTGTACATATTACCTTAGCACACTGTACCCCGTACATATTACCTTATCACACTGTACATATTACCTTAGCACACTGTACCCCGTACATATTACCTTAGCACACTATACCCCGTACATATTACCTTAGCACACTGTACCCCGTACATATTACCTTAGCACACTATACCCCGTACATATTACCTTAGCACACTGTACCCCGTACATATTACCTTATCACACTGTATACCGTACATATTACCTTAGCACACTGTACCCCGTACATATTACCTTAGCACACTGTACATATTACCTTAGCACACTGTACCCCGTACATATTACCTTAGCACACTGTACATATTACCTTAGCACACTGTACCCCGTACATATTACCTTAGCACACTGTACATATTACCTTAGCACACTGTACCCCGTACATATTACCTTAGCACACTGTACCCCGTACATATTACCTTAGCACACTGTACCCCGTACATATTACCTTAGCACACTGTACCCCGTACATATTACCTTATCACACTGTACATATTACCTTATCACACTGTACCCCGTACATATTACCTTAGCACACTGTACCCCGTACATATTACCTTAGCACACTGTACATATTACCTTAGCACACTGTACATATTACCTTAGCACACTGTACCCCGTACATATTACCTTATCACACTGTACATATTACCTTATCACACTGTATACCGTACATATTACCTTAGCACACTGTACCCCGTACATATTACCTTAGCACACTGTACATATTACCTTAGCACACTGTACCCCGTACATATTACTTTAGCACACTGTACATATTACCTTAGCACACTGTACCCCGTACATATTACCTTAGCACACTGTACATATTACCTTAGCACACTGTACCCCGTACATATTACCTTAGCACACTGTACCCCGTACATATTACCTTAGCACACTGTACCCCGTACATATTACCTTAGCACACTGTACCCCGTACATATTACCTTATCACACTGTACATATTACCTTATCACACTGTACCCCGTACATATTACCTTAGCACACTGTACCCCGTACATATTACCTTAGCACACTGTACCCCGTACATATTACCTTATCACACTGTACATATTACCTTAGCACACTGTATACTGTACATATTACCTTAGCACACTGTACATATTACCTTAGCACACTGTACCCCGTACATATTACCTTAGCACACTGTACATATTACCTTAGCACACTGTACCCCGTACATATTACCTTAGCACACTGTACATATTACCTTAGCACACTGTGCCCCGTACATATTACCTTAGCACACTGTACCCCGTACATATTACCTTAGCACACTGTACATATTACCTTATCACACTGTACCCCGTACATATTACCTTATCACACTGTATACCGTACATATTACCTTATCACACTGTATACCGTACATATTACCTTATCACACTGTACCCCGTACATATTACCTTATCACACTGTACATATTACCTTATCACACTGTACCCCGTACATATTACCTTATCACACTGTACATATTACCTTATCACACTGTACCCCGTACATATTACCTTATCACACTGTACATATTACCTTATCACACTGTACCCCGTACATATTACCTTAGCACACTGTACATATTACCTTAGCACACTGTACATATTACCTTATCACACTGTACCCCGTACATATTACCTTAGCACACTGTACATATTACCTTAGCACACTGTACCCCGTACATATTACCTTAGCACACTGTACATATTACCTTAGCACACTGTACCCCGTACATATTACCTTAGCACACTGTACCCCGTACATATTACCTTAGCACACTGTACCCCGTACATATTACCTTATCACACTGTACATATTACCTTAGCACACTGTATACTGTACATATTACCTTAGCACACTGTACATATTACCTTAGCACACTGTACCCCGTATATATTACCTTAGCACACTGTACATATTACCTTAGCACACTGTACCCCGTACATATTACCTTAGCACACTGTACATATTACCTTAGCACACTGTGCCCCGTACATATTACCTTAGCACACTGTACCCCGTACATATTACCTTAGCACACTGTACCCCGTACATATTACCTTATCACACTATACATATTACCTTATCACACTGTACCCCGTACATATTACCTTATCACACTGTACCCCGTACATATTACCTTAGCACACTGTACCCCGTACATATTACCTTAGCACACTGTACCCCGTACATATTACCTTAGCACACTGTACATATTACCTTAGCACACTGTACCCCGTACATATTACCTTAGCACACTGTACATATTACCTTAGCACACTGTGCCCCGTACATATTACCTTAGCACACTGTACCCCGTACATATTACCTTAGCACACTGTACATATTACCTTATCACACTGTACCCCGTACATATTACCTTATCACACTGTATACCGTACATATTACCTTATCACACTGTACATATTACCTTATCACACTGTACCCCGTACATATTACCTTATCACACTGTACATATTACCTTATCACACTGTACCCCGTACATATTACCTTATCACACTGTACATATTACCTTATCACACTGTACCCCGTACATATTACCTTAGCACACTGTACATATTACCTTAGCACACTGTACCCCGTACATATTACCTTAGCACACTGTACATATTACCTTAGCACACTGTACCCCGTACATATTACCTTAGCACACTGTACCCCGTACATATTACCTTAGCACACTGTACCCCGTACATATTACCTTATCACACTGTACATATTACCTTAGCACACTGTATACTGTACATATTACCTTAGCACACTGTACATATTACCTTAGCACACTGTACCCCGTATATATTACCTTAGCACACTGTACATATTACCTTAGCACACTGTACCCCGTACATATTACCTTAGCACACTGTACATATTACCTTAGCACACTGTGCCCCGTACATATTACCTTAGCACACTGTACCCCGTACATATTACCTTAGCACACTGTACCCCGTACATATTACCTTAGCACACTGTACATATTACCTTATCACACTGTACCCCGTACATATTACCTTAGCACACTGTATGCCGTACATATTACCTTATCACACTGTACCCCGTACATATTACCTTAGCACACTGTACCCCGTACATATTACCTTATCACACTGTACATATTACCTTATCACACTGTACCCCGTACATATTACCTTAGCACACTGTACACCGTACATATTACCTTAGCACACTATACACTGTACATATTACCTTATCACACTGTACCCCGTACATATTACCTTAGCACACTGTACCCCGTACATATTACCTTAGCACACTGTACATATTACCTTAGCACACTGTATGCCGTACATATTACCTTATCACACTGTACCCCGTACATATTACCTTAGCACACTGTACCCCGTACATATTACCTTAGCACACTGTACATATTACCTTATCACACTGTACCCCGTACATATTACCTTATCACACTGTACCCCGTACATATTACCTTATCACACTGTACATATTACCTTATCACACTGTACATATTACCTTATCACACTGTACCCCGTACATATTACCTTATCACACTGTACATATTACCTTATCACACTGTACCCCGTACATATTACCTTATCACACTGTACATATTACCTTATCACACTGTACCCCGTACATATTACCTTAGCACACTGTACATATTACCTTAGCACACTGTACCCCGTACATATTACCTTAGCACACTGTACCCCGTACATATTACCTTAGCACACTGTACCCCGTACATATTACCTTATCACACTGTACATATTACCTTAGCACACTGTGCCCCGTACATATTACCTTAGCACACTGTACATATTACCTTAGCACACTGTACCCCGTACATATTACCTTAGCACACTGTACCCCGTACATATTACCTTAGCACACTGTACCCCGTACATATTACCTTATCACACTGTACATATTACCTTATCACACTGTACCCCGTACATATTACCTTATCACACTGTACATATTACCTTATCACACTGTACCCCGTACATATTACCTTATCACACTGTACATATTACCTTATCACACTGTACCCCGTACATATTACCTTAGCACACTGTACATATTACCTTAGCACACTGTACCCCGTACATATTACCTTAGCACACTGTACATATTACCTTAGCACACTGTACCCCGTACATATTACCTTAGCACACTGTACCCCGTACATATTACCTTAGCACACTGTACCCCGTACATATTACCTTATCACACTGTACATATTACCTTAGCACACTGTATACTGTACATATTACCTTAGCACACTGTACATATTACCTTAGCACACTGTACCCCGTATATATTACCTTAGCACACTGTACATATTACCTTAGCACACTGTACCCCGTACATATTACCTTAGCACACTGTACATATTACCTTAGCACACTGTGCCCCGTACATATTACCTTAGCACACTGTACCCCGTACATATTACCTTAGCACACTGTACCCCGTACATATTACCTTAGCACACTGTACATATTACCTTATCACACTGTACCCCGTACATATTACCTTAGCACACTGTATGCCGTACATATTACCTTATCACACTGTACCCCGTACATATTACCTTAGCACACTGTACCCCGTACATATTACCTTATCACACTGTACATATTACCTTATCACACTGTACCCCGTACATATTACCTTAGCACACTGTACACCGTACATATTACCTTAGCACACTATACACTGTACATATTACCTTATCACACTGTACCCCGTACATATTACCTTAGCACACTGTACCCCGTACATATTACCTTAGCACACTGTACATATTACCTTAGCACACTGTATGCCGTACATATTACCTTATCACACTGTACCCCGTACATATTACCTTAGCACACTGTACCCCGTACATATTACCTTAGCACACTGTACATATTACCTTAGCACACTGTACATATTACCTTAGCACACTGTACCCCGTACATATTACCTTAGCACACTGTACCCCGTACATATTACCTTAGCACACTGTACCCCGTACATATTACCTTATCACACTGTACCCCGTACATATTACCTTAGCACACTGTACCCCGTACATATTACCTTAGCACACTGTACCCCGTACATATTACCTTATCACACTGTACCCCGTACATATTACCTTATCACACTGTATACCGTACATATTACCTTAGCACACTGTACATATTACCTTAGCACACTGTACCCCGTACATATTACCTTAGCACACTGTACCCCGTACATATTACCTTATCACACTGTACCCCGTACATATTACCTTAGCACACTATACCCCGTACATATTACCTTATCACACTGTACATATTACCTTATCACACTGTACCCCGTACATATTACCTTAGCACACTGTACACCGTACATATTACCTTAGCACACTATACACTGTACATATTACCTTAGCACACTGTACATATTACCTTAGCACACTGTACCCCGTACATATTACCTTAGCACACTGTACATATTACCTTAGCACACTGTACCCCGTACATATTACCTTAGCACACTGTACATATTACCTTAGCACACTGTACCCCGTACATATTACCTTAGCACACTGTACATATTACCTTAGCACACTGTACCCCGTACATATTACCTTAGCACACTGTACATATTACCTTAGCACACTGTGCCCCGTACATATTACCTTAGCACACTGTACATATTACCTTAGCACACTGTACCCCGTACATATTACCTTAGCACACTGTACATATTACCTTATCACACTGTATACCGTACATATTACCTTAGCACACTGTACATATTACCTTAGCACACTGTACCCCGTACATATTACCTTAGCACACTGTACATATTACCTTAGCACACTGTACCCCGTACATATTACCTTAGCACACTGTACATATTACCTTAGCACACTGTACCCCGTACATATTACCTTAGCACACTGTACATATTACCTTAGCACACTGTGCCCCGTACATATTACCTTAGCACACTGTACATATTACCTTAGCACACTGTATACTGTACATATTACCTTAGCACACTGTATACACAGTATTTTCGCTATATCGCAGTGTCAACATATCACCTGTATCGCGTTAGAGAGGACATTATGTCCTTACCGATACACGCATTGTTGAAGATTTCGTGCGCACTACATCTAGTTATATATGTGATACGGGATCACATAATAACTCTACATTTATAATATATATGTATATATATATATATATATACACACATATATATATATATAGTGTGTATATATTACCCGACATTATATCTATACATCTAATTATATCGAATCGAAGATAGCATTTCATTCGTATACGAGAAAGTGATATGGGCGAATGATATGTATCATCAGACACACGAGCACACACACACGTACACATACACACACGTACACACACACGTACGAGCTACCATATCAGGCTATCCCCACACAAATATAAGCAACATTAATATGTAACACAAATGTAAGCGATACTGATGAGGGTGATGTTTCTTTTACAAACTTATATATATTCTGAAATTTTTAGATAATAGTAACTATATATATATCACGAGAAATATATATATATATATATATATATATATATATATATATTAATGTCCTATTAAATAAGTATACTCCGTTCATTAGTTCATATCGCTTATAAGCCTACATTCACCGCACGTTAACGCCCCTATTAATACACCCCTTCACTCCGCTATTATTACACACCCCTTCACCCCGCTATTATTACACCCCCCTTCACCCCACTATCAGACGGGTGCGACAGAACGGTGTCCGTTGTTCTTAATGGAGAGGAGACGATGATCAAGTTTCTCGATGGGGGCAACAATAAAGTTAGTAAACGCACGCCAGTATTGCTGTGTTGTATATTAGTATGACTTTATCATCTGAATAATGTATATAATATAGTGAATAATATCCTATGCTATATATAGCATCTATACTAACATTCAAACGCACACACATATATATATATATATATATATACTAAGAATATATAAGAATATTCTTAGTATATAGATTTTGCGAAGAAAAGATATTTCACTTATATCATTGTATCTATTTATGTGGAAAAAAAATTAATGTTGAATAATTTGAAATACATATATGTTGCAATAATATCGTTTTAAATAATTTAAATAGCAAGTTGTCAAAGTATTGTCACATAACACTTTATAATGTTACAACATATATATAATTTTACATTGAAACTGGGTCTATTGATTTACTATATTTATCGAATATGGCAGTATATTTTAAGAACAATTGTTCTAATTATAAAATAATGATATATTCTTTAAACAATACTATACATTATTTATTTATTGTATTCAAAAATGTACATAACTTTTCATTTAATAAATAGTTATCAGTACAGGTGGTGCAATTGTTCATTAATTTTATAATTTCATTAGAGTGACGCATCTTTCCTTCGGAAAATCTTTGGTATATATGCATAACAAATACCATATATTGATGATATAATAATAATAATAAAATAAGAAAACAAATTAATTGTAAGATCGTGTACGATTACGTACACACATATTGCACTGACTACAGAATATTAATATCGAATATATACATACATATATGTTTGTATATAATTTAATTTAATTTACTTCAAAGACGCAGTACGCCAGCGCAATCAAGCGTAAAATAAAAACAAAATATTATAATAAAACGCGAATAATAATACACACACACACACACATATATATATATATACACGTGTATACTTTCATTGCAGGTTTCACAATAATACACACCGTTATTATTTCGCACGTACGATTAATATTACACACACACACGCGCGCACGTTAGACTGTACGTGATGTATGTGACTGGCGCCGTAACCATGGTAATTAATATCTGTAATTGACAGCGCCGCCCCCGCTAGGTGGTGATAGCTGTGGCGTGGCTGTGTGTGTTACGTAATAACGCGGAACAACTTATAATTGGCGGCGGTGGCTGGCCATTACGTAATTCGTTATTAGTAATAACGATGAGCGCGAGCGCACACTCGCACCGTGTGTGCGCGTCGCACACCCACACAATCACTCACACCTTCATAACCATACGTTAACACTCACTCGCGCGCGCGTGCACTCTGTATTTCTATCACACATATGTGCGATGTATATCACACGTGCACACGTAAACACACCCTTTATCGCCCACGAACGCACCCGTATTCATGTATCCGTGGATACGTAATCGTAAATACATGTACACTCGTTGGATGTATACTCTCTTTCCCTATATATCTCTCTCTATCTTTCACTTTCTATATTTCTTTCTCTATCTATTTCTATCTCATTATCGCTCACTCTATATCTCGCATGATCTTTATCGCTCTTTATCTATCTAGTACAACTACTAGAATAGATATAAAGTATCTACAGTTACTTAAGTAGTTACCGCTACTTAAATACCTATAGTACATATTACAGTACATAAATACATGATGACCATATAATGCATATTCTGCGGGTAATTTTACCTGGTAAATATCATAGATTATGTAGACAAATAATATTATAAATATTATATAGAAATCATGTGCATAATGTATATTAATATGTACATTAGACATAGGTAACGTTAATCTTATACATTATATATAATACATAAATAGAAAACAAACAGTAAATTACACACAATTAACATCTATGGTATTAAACTTTGGAATAATTTAAACAATCACTGTAAAAATCTAAAATACAAATCAACTTAAAAAAGTTAAAAAATGTTTAATACTCGAATATTTAAACAAATATTAATTTAATTATTAGTTTATTAATTAGTTTCATTATTTCAACTCGTTTTTTAATTTTATTACACATATCAGCTAACTTATTCTATATTTTTATCAACTATTTTTATTGTCTATAATTTAAATTGTAGTTTATTTTATTATAGTTTATTTTATTTTATTATCCGTAATTTTATTTGATATAAATTCTGTATGCTTTTCAGGAAGCTCATTACTAGTTACTAATAAAATAGGATATCTATATTCAACCACAGTAGATGTTTTTCAAGGTTGCTTGTTATCTCCTGTCCTATTTAACATATTTTGGAGAAGATAATGCAAGATACACTAAACGATCATGACTCTACTATATCTATTGGAGACAGACCTATCAGCAATCTTCGTTATCCAGACGACATAGACCTCATCGCAGGTTCATCTAATGAACTACAAAAACTTACATTATCGCTAGCTAAAAGTTCTTTTATATATGGAATGGAAATAAGTCATGAAAGGAGTAAGATTTTAATCAATGATCCTGATCTGAATAAATGTAATAGTAATAATCTGACAATAAACATGTATAGAAAAAAACAAGAACAAGTCAAATCGTTTAAATATCAAGGGGTTATGCTAACAGTCAATGCTAATATCAAAAATGAAATAGCAATACGAATTTGTACAGCCACATCCATAATGGTAAGGTTAGAAATTATCTGCAGAAGTAGAGAAATAAATTTTAAAATTAAATTCAACCTCTTCAATTCCTTAATTCTATCCACTCTTTTGTACGGCTGCGAAACATGGACTCTTCTCGAAGAATCTAAGAAACGATTGAATGCTTTTGAATATAAGTCACATGGAAGAATTCTAAATATCACATAAAGACAATGAAAGACAAATGTATATATCCACGGGGAAATGAAATCCTGAATTAGATCATATGAACGTGTTTTACAGAAAGTTAAAAGGAGAAAAATGAACTAGTTTGGTCATGTGTCACATAACACTTTGACAAATACTATTTAATAAGATAGTGTTGAAGGTAAAAGGAAAAGAGATCGCCCTAAAAGGAATTGGATGGATGATGTCTATGAGTGAACATGTATGTCTACCCGATCCTTACTTGATATAAAGAAAGACTGATATCGTTGGAAGAAGTTGTGCATGACGTCATATTATGTTCCCCACACCACGACTCGTCACAAGATGAACTCTGTTTCTCTCCTTTAAGCAAATATTGTATTTTCCAAATTGTACTATCTGAATTCAATACACTATTTGTATTCATTTATATACTCTAAATACACTAGGGCACATAATTAACATATACACAAAGTATACAACAACAATATACATTTTATAAATATATATATATATATATATA
Organism: Osedax fenrisi; assembly: GCA_964019155.1. Classification (NCBI taxonomy): domain Eukaryota; kingdom Metazoa; phylum Annelida; class Polychaeta; order Sabellida; family Siboglinidae; genus Osedax; species Osedax fenrisi. Next base: position 11,656,153 of record OZ025244.1, on the reverse strand, counting down.
TATATATATATATATACATATTTAGGCACCTAATAAGTATCTACATAAATGAAATTTTGTCAGTAACCGACCAGTAGTAACCCCACTTTCGCTTTCCCATTGTAACCCCACTTTCGCCTTCCCATTGTAACCCCACTTTCACCTACCCATTATAAACCCACTTTCACCTTCCCATTATAACCCCACTGTCACCTTCCCATTATAACCCCACTGTTGCATATGTCATCGCTACCACTATAGTGGTATACTATACTATAATATACTATACTATACTATAATATACTACCACAACTAGTAATACTACCACCACTTACATCACTATATCCACTGTCAATACCACCTGCACCACTATAACCTTGTCCACCACTAATATTACCGCTACCACTTTTGTTACTCGTTAGGGGTAGATATTTACACGTATAGTAACGTAGGAAGTGTGATAATACTCGGTTCGTTATTACCTTATTATCGAGTCTGTACCTTATTTCAAGATGGTTCTGTACCTTATTATTAGAAGCGTTACTACTACCACCGATACCATGCTAACCCGGTACCATCACCCCACCCCTGTGCCATCATTCTAACCCAGTGATTTAACCCCATCCAGTGTCATCAGTATAAATTCATGTTATCACATCAACCCATTTCAATTACCCCGCCCAGTGCCATTACCCTACCCCTGTGCCATCATTCTAACCCAGTGATTTAACCCCATCCAGTGTCATCAGTATAAATTCTTGTTAAAACATCAACCCATTTCAATCACCCCGACACAGTGACATTACCCTACCCCTGTGCCATCATTCTAACCCAGTGATGTAATCCCATACAGTGTCATCAGTATAAATCATGTTATCACATCAACCCATTTCAATCACCCCGACCCAGTGCCATTACCCTACCCCTGTGCCAACATTCTAACCCAGTGATTTAATCCCATCCAGTACTATTACCACAATACGGTGTCATCTACTCATTTCCTAATCAATATTTTTTATTGTCTACACAATAGAGAACGTCTAACGTTATTTTTGTGTATACATAAACATTCATTCATTCATTCATTCATTCATTCATTCATTCATTCATTCATTCATTCATTCATTCATTCATTCATTCATTCATTCATTCATTCATTCATTCATTCATTCATTAATCCATTCATTCATTCATTCATTCATTCATTCATTCATTCATTCATTCATTCATTCATTCATTCATTCATTCATTCATTCAGTCATCCATTCATCCATTCATCAGCGTCACTGTTATTAAGCTACGCGTAACCCAGTAACAAACGAGCGACACAATCTATAACAATGTGTTAGTAAACAATTGTGTATACATACATAAACGGCTCTCGTTACAACTATGGTGATACTGGCTTATAAGGGACATCATAGATATTTGATCATAAGTGAAAACGTCATCTAAGTTCCTGGATGGGATGATGGCACTCCGCCAAAAGTAAAATAATTTACATTTTAAACACGCCCCCGCACTCTAACACGCCCCTCCGATACGCCCACGCAGTCGGTCAGTTGCTACGGTAACGACATATCCGCCTACCTGGTGGTCTACTCGGCCGTGGAACAGCAGACCCTATCGTACGCCGCGGACACTCTGCTCGATCTGAAGCGGAAGGGAAGCGGTCAACAAACCCCCGGCGAGGCGAACGTTATCATTCTGGTGGCCAATAAAACCGATCTGGTCAGAAAACGTAAAGTTACTTCCGAAGGTAAACACGAGACTTCACAACTATTCGAAATGCATTATATAAATATGATGATTCATAGATGAGCGTATAATTGTATACGTAATAATATACTATAGTATCAGGTCAAAAATAACAACATTATATTATTCATTAATACATTTCATAATAATATAATATTAACATATATTTATAAAACCCTAACATACTATAATATAGAGGGTAGTTGGTAATATATTAATGTAGACCAATGTTCTATATATGTGAAGACGGTCAATTTGCGATATACTTTACGGAGATAAATTATAGCAACGAAGACCATTTTAGAATATATATATACCGTATATTAATCTAAAATTTAATATCCATATTTCTATTATTATAAGATATTAATGGGAAGAAGTAATGTCGAATTTTACCCATATAATTAGAGTAATATTTATTTAGTGAATCACATATATTTATAGCGGTTACAAATGGAGTCATAGACTTGTACATGTTATGAATAATAAATGTGAGTGGCCCAGGACAATACATTACAAATATGTAACCTATATTTATATAAACTAATTTAAGAAATATTAAACTACTAATCCGGAATTAACTAATTCTTAAATTATAATATATTTAGATATGTAATACGTAGTAAATACTTATATTAATTAAATTACATTAAATATAATTAGTTAATGTAAATTGATGAAATGTACTATATATATATAGTATATATATATATATATATATATATACACGTATAGATTTACACGTCTTATATTATACATACAACGAACGTACCATTATTTAATCATAATTATATTACTTCCGGTATTACATTTATAAATTGTTTCAATGAAAAATTACAAATGCACTTACAAGTGCAATTATTCACACACACACACACACATACACACACAAATACAAACACACACACACACACTATATATAGTTATAGGTGAGTGTCCAGCTAAGATGTCCGGCTTAGCCTGTTGTAAATGCACCCGGTTTCAAAGCTCTCTCATTATTACCAACATTACACATACATGCGATAGTTATACAGCTCGCGTTATACACTATAGTACGGCATTATAGAGAGGCTCGCTCCGGTGTTTCGGTACACCGTTACAGTACATACTATAGTAGTATACGTATTATAGTACGACCTGGCTAACACGCACTTCGTATTCGCTTACCTGTTAGACATAGTGCAATATATATATATATATATATATATATATATAACTATATATATAGAGTATATAGGATATTTACAATGATATGATATATATATATATACAATATTATGTGTATGCATCTTTTGAACTATATTAGTGTATATATATATATATATATATATATATATATATATATATATATATAAATATTGCTATAACAATAGTAATAACTATAACAATAGTTAACAGTAATACTCACATTATCCAACAGAGGGCAGATCTATCGCGTCTCAGAACCACTGTAAATACATAGAACTATCGGCCGCTCTCAACCACAAAGTGGACGACCTACTAGTAGGCATAGTGGCCCAGATCCGACTTCACGCCACCCTCGACAGCCGCCAGCACCTCGATAGTAACGCCAACGATAGATGTTCCACTCCCCCCGCCGAAAGCGCCACCTCGCCGATCGCCACTTCCGCCAGCCCTACGTCGCGTAACCCCGGTACAACCGCCACGGACACCACCGCCGCCAGCCGCACGTCGCGGATCGGATGCATTTCCGGTTTCGTCGATCGCTTGTTCCGGTTCCGGAAGCGACCCGCCATCACCGGAAGTTGCGATAATCTCCAGAAACTGTAGCGCTACGGCGGTTCGGTGGTCGCCAGCTAGAGTTCGCTTCCAATGATTATAGAACTAACGCTGATTTATAAAGTAAACCCGTATATAAAATCTCCTGATAGCGCGTGGTTTTGTAGTGGGTCAGATGGTCAGATGGTCACATGGACACTGTGTTATTATAGCCAGTAAACACACAGGTGTGTGACCGTCTTTCTATCTGTGCAAGCTACACAATACACCTACAGCGAGCATATAAACGATGGGGATAGATTTTATATATGAACGTATACTTATAAGTATAATTGTATATAGCAGATTTTAATACCGCCACTACCACTACCACTACCGCCACTACCACTACTACTACCGCTACTACCACTACCGCCACCACTATCACTACCAACATCGCCACTTCCCCAATGCTCGATATGATACCAAGCCATTATTTTACGAACTTATTAATTAGCCAACTAGTACTATTATAACTACTACTACTATTACTACAATCACCATTATTACTACTACCATTACTATTATTCTTATTCTTATCATTATTCTTATTATTATTATCGTTAGCGAGGGTGACCAGTGTTATTATCTTATCTAATGCAAGTTATATAACTATTATATAACTATTATATAACTATTATCATACCATATACACGAATTACACTGCCACTTATAATTACGTATGTGTAACCATGAAATGGATAATATTTACATATCTATAAACAGTATCCACACAGAGTAATATGTTTCACGTACTTGTGTGTGTAGGAGTGTGTTTATACCCGACCTATCTATCTATCCGTATGTATCTATTTTATAATGACGTAATCATCCACTGCGCTACTAATCGATTGTTACGTAACAATAAAGATGGACGCCGAGAATGACGCAATACTTACGATCGTGTGCGTGGGCGTATTTGTGAGCGTATAACTCGCGTTCAATTGTACTCCCTTCGTCAACATCCCCCCCCCCGTCTTCCTTCTCTACCTCCTCTTCTTCTTCTCCGTCATATGTCCCATATCGTATTCTCTAAATCCTTCTCCTCCTCATCTTCCTCCTCGTACGTCCGTTTCCTATTTCTCCTGCAACACTCTTCCACCTCTACAATTTCTTACTATGATTCGTGTCCACGCTAAAATGTATTTACCGTTTTCGTGTTCTTTTTATCGCGACGACTCTCTGACGTAATCGGCAAGTATTGCGTCATCCATGTATTAAGTCGTACTTGTATATGGCGTCATACGTGTATTGCGTCATATGTATTGCGTAATCTCTATTTCGGTATACCATTACTATGTTAATCATACACACACTTATATATATATATATACATATATATATATATATATATATATATATATACTTATATAATAACAATTGAATATAATTATCGGTCAGATCGCCTTAGTGTACATATTTCTATAAATAAAGCTCACATTAAATACTTTGTTTACATTTTGAGTCACGTGTCACAGTATGAGTCATAATAGCTATTAATAACCAGCCTAAGTGCCTAGTTATCCGACCTCGATGACAATCCAACTGACAACAGTAAATTAGACCGCAGCTAACCCATGAACAAGTAAATAATAATAACAATTTTATTTTAGAGGTTATGTATACATATATATACATTAACCAATACAATTATTAATACATATAATCAATAGATTACTTTTAGTATAAAATAGATACTATTAATAATGTTGACGAATACAATTACGATTATTATATTTAAATGTTAAATTATTGATCAGTTAAATACGTATCAAACTATGATCATCAGGGCTATTCACAACTCGAGAGACGATTATTCCATGCAGCAACAGCCGACACCTTTAAGGATATTTTCCCTAGTTATATATATATATATACAGTAAAACCTCTCTATAAGAAACCTCTTTATAAGAAAAACCTCTTTATAAGAACATTTTTCACACATTTGGTTGGAATTCAACCTTTTCCACATTAAAAAACCTCTTTATAAGAAAATCTTATAAGAAAAATATAATAAAAACCTCTTTATAAGAAACTTATTGTATACAAAATAATTATATATAAATAGAAGTATTGTATATTGATAACAATTATAGAAATTAATTATTATATAAGATATTTTTTTTTCTTACAAATATTATATTACATAAATAGCTCGAAATGAATTAAAATTAATTAATAATTGTTATTGTATATCCATAAATTTAATAAATTAATTAATAAATGTTATTTTTATCCTTGAATTTATTCAAATTAATTTATAAATGATATTGTATATCCATAAATTTATTAAAATTAATTAATAAATGTTATTATATCCTTAAAATGTATTGATGATACAATTTATTATATTATACAATTAATTGTTAAATAATAGATTATTATAATATTCATTATATTATATTCATCAATGATGATTCATAATTTATAATTTCTAATGTAAATCTAATAAAATTTCATTATGTATTAACATGTCTAAGCCCAAACAATACAGTATACATTTAAAACAGTATACAAAATAAATATACTATATATATATAACCTATAGATTATATAATGCATTTTTAATTATAAATTAATTCTTAAAATCATTGGAAAAGTAAAAACCTCTTTATAAGAAAAACCTCTCTATAAGAAAAAAAGTACTGAAAAAAAATAGTTTCTTATAGAGAGGTTTTACTGTATATATATATATATATATATATATATATTGTTTTCTAGAAGCTGAATATTAATATTATAATAGATATACGAAACACAGTTAACATTGTATAAAGTAATTATTTGTAATACCTTTATAAAGTTATATTTTAAATCTCTTATAATAACTACGATGAAATGCTTCTCCGAGTACAAATATTCATTATGAATGGGATTCACTTCATTTACATAATAAATATATATATCTCTTGAACACAAATATTCGATATCATGCCAGTATTGAAATATGTACGACCCTCTTAATTAATATCGCATGCGCATAGCCTATGTTATACTATAGTATATATATATACAAACATATATATATATATAGCCTATAGTCTAATATACAACATATATTATGATTGTATATATATATATATATATAAATATAGTTTATAGTTTAATGTTACATATAATAATAATAATATCAGATTTAGTACCCAAGTTAAGTTTACCTAAATATTGTATAGAAGTTCTATTGAACTTAACGAGATACCAACAATCACTTGGTAATGAGATAATTAATACAAAACGAATATATATAAAGAGTATAAATATGTAATTTTACATTGTTCATATAATATTCATTTAAAACAATCAAAATAGTTCAACAATAGGTTAATATATATATATATATACATATTTATATATCATAAATAAATAAATACACAAATTATGTTAATAGAGTAACGATATAATATATTAAGATAATTAATGAATATATTATCACTAATAATAGAATATTAAAAATACATATAAATAAATAAATAAATCATATTTATTATGCATAATGTCATTATGACATGTCATGTTATACTGGAGTACATGAAATACTGGAGAAGTTAATAAACAAATGTATTTGTTTTTTGTTGTTGTTATAACTTCCCCAATCATCATATTCTAGATAAGTTAGATTCTCATGAGTAAACAAATTTAAATATAAATAATTAAGATGTATAAAAGTATCTTTGAAATTCAATCATAATTATTATATATTACGTACGTAATATATATATATATATATATATATATATAAATATATATATATATATATTGTATTAATCCGGTATAATATTACATATAAGTCTATAGACAAACACAAAACTTCGATACTAACATTGTGATAATATACTAAAGTTACTATAATATAGTATACTATAGTATACTATATTATACTACTGATTGTAGGCATGCATATATTCTTCAGATTCTCTAATCAAAACAAAATATATCGAGTCATTAGGGGATATAATTGATTTAAAAGTTAACGTATCATAAATAATTACAATAATTGTATACCCTAGATTATGTTTATCGGACAACTTTTTTAAATGTCGCGATATATCACAAGTATGGTCGGAACGTAATCGGGTAATGTAATAATAAATAATACATGCGTATGTCTATATATAGACATACTATAGTATACTATATAGGAGGTGTATAGTATACGTGTATAGTAGGCCCAACGTGTATGCCTATATTCCCAATAATATAATAACCATAAGATAACATCATGATATACGGTGATCAATACGAGAGAGAGAGAGAGAGTAATATTGATCGATATATATCCTACAGTGGGTAAATATTTCCGAATAGTGTTTAGTTAATATAAATTATAGAACGATGAACGACATTAGGCATATCGATCTGTTAGATTGCATTATTTAGGATTACTAAAACATGAAGTATGTATTTTAAGTAGAAATTAAGTCGTATACGTCTATATTATTATTATATATTACTAATTTTAATTAAAATTCCTGATGTAAAAATATGTATTAAAATAAAATACAATAAGCTTATATAATATATTGATTTAAAATAGTTACAATTAGATTATTGTGAAATAATGGATTGTTCGCATAGTAAACAGTTAATAAGTTAATAATATCCATGGGAAGAACACATATATTTATTTATTTATTTATATATAGTTTATTGACTACAAAAACACTGTGTTGTTATTAGCGTCGTTAGATAATAAAAAACAAAAACAAAAATAAATAGAAAACGAATAATAAAATAAAATAGAATGAATTATAATTCAATTGTATATAATGACTTAAATAAAATAGAATGAATTATAATTCAATTGTATACAATGACTTAAATAAAATAGAATGAATTATAATTCAATTGTATACAATGACTTAAAATTGACATATAGTTTACGTTTAAAATTAATGCAGTTAATATATATGTATTTTAATATAAATAAGCAATGCATCCGAATAAAGATGATATATCATTATATTATTATTATATAATTACTACTATTAATATACTATAATTATTATACAGGAAGTGATCTGAAAAAATTATTAATATATAAAAAAAATTAAATTATTAATTTCTTATGTTAAAATATAAATATTAAAAATTAAATATGTAGAACTATTGAAACTTATTATTATCAAAAAATTAATGATACTTGAGGAATTCCGTAAAAATAGTATTTCGTTGAATAACATGTTAAATAATATCAATGTTAAATTAAATAAAAAATAGCTATTATGTAAGATAAGATGTGAATTTAATAAAACAATATCTATTCTTATTGCTACTATTATCCAATAAATCTACAAAGTTATGTGAATGTTTAATGTTTAATGGTATCAGAGACTAATTAGATATAATAATAAGTGTAGGGAAAGTAAGCTAATACGGACACTTTAAAAATAAATGGTCTTAACATTGTATGACTTATTATTTGTATTCAAAAACTCCAATCTATTAATATTATATGATTATATATATTATTATGATTTTAAAATTGTATTTTATCTTTTAATTCCATAGATAATATGGGTGTCCGTATTCGATACCCATGTCCGAATACGGACATCCTGTAATATAATACGGACACCCTATATACCACTAGATAAACTATATATTATTGATGAATCATACAAATTACAATTACATTATTTATAATTAATTTTATGAATAATGTATTGTAATTTAATTAGTTAATAATATATTTATTTTTATTATTTTTATAATACAAATTAAGTATCTAAATAATAATATTTTTAGATTTAGATTTATTGGTAGTATTGATATTATAACATACGCGATTTATATTACAATCAGAATAGTTCATATGCTTCGCGCTGATTGGTTATAGGGTGTCCGTATTAAGACATCTAGAGTGTCAGTATTAGGAACTTATATGACCTCTAGATATATGCTTATAACTTAATGAATATGTGATAACAAATATAAAAATTATATATATAATGTTTATAATCCTTTAGTTTTTAATAATATACTATTATATTTATATCGATACATTGTATATTCTTGAGAAGGTTTTAAGTTGACATTTTTTTTCATAAAATTTAAAACGTAATAAAAAAATCAGTTTATTGAATATATCAGCTATATTTTGAATAATTAAAATATAAAAAAATACTTTTTTAGACTAATTATATAATTATGAATATTTTATTCATTAAATATTTTGTAAGATTTATGATTTCTGAGATACCGAGAGTGTCCGTATTCGGGAACTGTCAGTATTCGGTTACTTTCCCCTATAATTGTTTTAAAAATAATAAGTCCTAACTTGTTTTTTCCTGATCTAATGTGCATACTCACTATAAAAATATGACTAAATGTATTACATACATAAGTGTTTATGTAAACTTCAGTTTCTGCACCACGAAGTATCACGAAGTTGTTAGTGAAGATTTGCTATGATCGAGAATAATACAATTCATTTAATAAATTATCCGCAATTGTTAAATAATACGAAAGTTACGTGCAATATTGGACTACAAGTATGTAAGGTATATTTGACTAACGTTAAGTTACGGTATACTTTTTGTAGTGACCATAACGCGTAAACTATGTTAGAGAAGAGTAAACTAGGTAGATGGAGAAAAGGGGTACATAGTATGTATGGGGTACTATAGTATGTACCATTTTATATTATACTATGTACTACATACGCTTACGGCTCGTCTATGGACGTTACATATATGATAATTAAGATTAAGTTACAGATAGCTTATTAATAGAATATTTATGTATATATTAAGATTTAAATAATATACCGATAAATATCACAGAAGTTAGATATAATATTTAACACATACACACATATATATATATATATATATATATATATACTTATTACTTATTTTTAATTACTTACATATTACATTTTATTTAAATTTTATTTAACATTCAGTATTATTTTCTATTCAGGAAGTCAATTTTTTGTTTTAAATATTAAATATTAAATATAAGATATTCACGAGTACTTTGTATTGATTATTTATGTGGCCGGTAATGGTTCGTGTCGGGGATGAGGATGCAATTGTTGTGTGGGGGCAATTGTTGCCAGTGCTCTTACTCTTGGCGAAAGTGAGTTCCTTAAGGCATTGGATATAGAAACCCCAAATCCTCCAAGTTGATACACCTTTATCGACTTCCATTGGCAATCGATATAAAGTATTCTAGGTAGATTTTGTTATGACTATTTTTTTTACTGATATCCTGGATAGAAATATATATTATAATCTAATATTTTATTTAATATTATTTTAATTTTATACATAATTTTCCCCCCCACAATCACATTGGGTGAACGACTTGATAAGCTCTGCTTTTTCGTTCATCCAGGCTAATGCCCAAACTCTGATTATTATTATTATATATATATATATATATATATATATATTTATGAATGTATTTTATATATTTAATTAAATCACAAAAATAAATGTATTTGGATATTCGTTAACATTATATTTAATTTAAAAATATCATAGTGTATTATGATTACATGATATATATATATATATATATATATATATATATATATATATATATATATATATATATATATATATATATATATATTCTTTAGATTGTTAATAAATTACTGCGAAAAAACACTATAGTGCTATTATAATAGAAGTATGGTATACATAATAAGAAATACTAAAAGCATATATTAATTCATATTCGTTTTAAGTTAAAAATATCGATTTTCCGAATCAATGGCGGCATTAAAATGGCGTTATCGATAATACGCTCTATAAAGTGAAGGTTTATTCAACTTAATAATAATAATAATAAATCAATACCAGCAAAGTAATTGAAACGTCTAGTGAATCCTGCATTGTTATTATTTCATTACTTGTTATATAAGATATATACATTATAATATTGCGGGTATTATTATAACATTATTATGGAAAATACGTAGTATTTTTGTATTGAAAGATATATTTAGAATAACATAAATATGTATATGTATATATATATATATATATATATATATATATATATATATATATATATATATATTCTTCGATTATACATTTGTATGTAATAAATATATATTTAAAATATATAACAAGCATTATTTGCATAGTTCAACCTGTAAGTTATTTACTCATAATTGCTTTTTTTATTCTGTTATGTTAAATAGAACAATCTTAAACATTACTTATAATACATTTATTATATTGTATTATATTACGTTTACCATATATATATAATAACATATTAACGGAAGTTATCATTGTCCTTTAAGTTCATGTGATAACACTTCTGACGTCAGAATACCAGTCACGTATATTAGTTATAATGTTCGTTTATTTACGGATGCTTTAAATACCTTGAGAAGTTAGGAGGTTCGTTTATAAGTAGTATACTACATTATATAAAAGCATTAATGACACAAAAAATTCATTGCTTCATTCAACTTTTAAATGATTTACTATACGAGAATCGATTCAATCTTGTTATGTATACTTATGGGTCTCGTACAATTGTTAACATACAGTGTATGTTAACCTTGTACCTATAGGAGTTTACTGTTTAGGAGTTTGCTGTTATAACAGTATTATTCGCAGGACTCTATATATATAGGTGATATATATAATGTATTTATAATTATATTTATATTTTTAATTTTCTATCCAATATATGGTATGATATAAATAATATATAGATAACTATATATGTAGGTTTATTTTAGCCCTTATTGTTATATATATATATATATATATTGACTATACCTCGTGAATATATCGTATATATATATAATTAGTATGTACTTTATAAAATAATTATTAGTAATATATTTGTGAATTCGTTACATTTATTGTTTTATGTATTTATTTTTGATATCTTTAATAATTTTGCTAAACTAAATTTTTTATTAAACCCTAATTTCGAAGTATATTTAGAAAAATATGTTTATATAATTTATAAAATGAATGACTTACATTGTACTATATACATTGAAGTATATTATATTGTAATATTTACGGTATATATATAAGTAATCTTAAAGATAATAATTATTATAATTAAATAAATATAATGTATTACATTAGGTTGATTTGATATATATATATATATATATATAGGATATATCGTAAAGTATATTTGTGTATAAATAATACAATGAATATTCAAATATTATCGATTTGAACAGATGGCATGTTATCTGATGATTTGTATCTATAGAAAGATCATCACGCAATTACCATTACGATGACTACATTATACATTATAGTAGACAATATAGTAGACACTGTAGTAGACACTGCAGTAGACACTGTAGTATACATTAGTGTACATCCGAGTGTACATCAGATAGTGTAATGTGTTGAATATATTATATACATCTTTTTATTATTTACGTCGGATGCGTTATTTTATATTATATATTTTATATATTAATTATAGAATAACTATAGTTATTCTATTCTATAGTACTATTTTTTGTATTACAGTATATTTTAAATGACTATATATATATACTTTATAATATTTATTTATTGAATTCATAAATATATATATTGAATACAATACAAATAGCGGATACAAATGGACCACTCAAGAAGTCACAGACTTATACAATATACATGTTATAAATAACCGTGAGAGGCCCCGGACAATATAATACAAATATTAATATTTATTTTCTTGTGTTTTTATTTATCGTTTATTAAATTCTTGATAAACACAAGAGAAAAAAATAACTGCCTGGAGTTGTATACGGGACTCTGTAGAGGAATGGTTTACTAGATTGTGGTTGTCCCACCGAGCCATCGACCCCATACAAATATATATATATATATATATATACATTTAATTAGGGAAAGTCCCAAATAATCTAGCTATTTTAAATATTCGATATAATTATATTTACAAGAATAAACATGGTGGTCGGTAATCGGATTAATGTACCTAATACCGACCCCTTCTCCTATTACCGACCCGCTAAAATAATAGTGGTATAGATAATTGTAGTATTATAATTTCCAATAAAATAGTAGATTTACATAAATATAATTAATTATAATATGCACGCAATTTATTTGTTATTGAATTTTTGTTTTAATAGTAATATTACATTTAAATTTAAACTTTATAGTAATTGTATTAAAATAGTGTATATTATTATTTGATATTTATTTATTAATCAGTATGTATATAATCAACTGGAATAATATATCTTAAATCTATATCAATGATACATAAATAATTTACGACAAATTTTAAAGTAAAATACGGATCTATTTTGATTGGATATCATAAATCACATGGGGTCGGTATTATGGTAATTTAGGGGGTCGGTAATAGGAAAATCATATGGGTTGCTACAATTAAGATATATTGGTTAATATGTATTCAAATTAAATTATTCGTCTAATATTTATAAACATTTCATTGATCTACAATATTATTCACAAAATTAAGTTTTCTTTTAATTAATAAATATTTAAAATAATTAAAAAAAAATTATTATTCAAATATTTAAAAAGTAAAAACAGAATATTAAATTTGATCAAAAACAATTGTGGGATTAAATATTTTTGTAAACAAAATAATTACTCATATTTATCATTAAATTACTAACAGTTCATGTATATATAATTTTTTGATATCTCTTATAGTTACTAAGATACGAGAGAGGGTCGGTATTAGGAGGGTGTCGGTAATCGGAGACTTTCCCCTAGAAACCTACATAAATAACCCAGTATAACGAGTAAGTATCGTTATCTAATATTGTTTGAACTTGTGTCAATACGTAAATCAATGAATTCATATCATTATTATTATGTTTTATATGTTTAACAAAAGTTATGGTTAGAAATAAAAATACGATGTACAAATTATTACTCTTCCTATTTTATTATCTCGAACCTATAGGTCTGTAGAGTATAGTCATAATGGTATATCATTATTTGTATACTCTAGTTGTAATGTATACGTATATATAGGATGGAATAATCTAACACAACTAATTTGTTATTTGTTCATCGTTGAATGTAGCTAAAATAAAATATAATTATTCGCGATAACTTATATAGTAGTCACAAAATAATAAAACACAATCGTTAACAAATAATATTGCAATAAATATCCAAAACAAATATATATCTAAAATATTATATATATTTAACCCTAATTTTCCTAAATTAAAATTAAATAGTTATTATTAATGATTATGCAAAATTCTATGGACGAGAAACTTAATATATATATATATATATATATATATATATATATATATATATCTATATGTAGTTATACTATTTTAATAACATAATATAAAGATTCCGTTATTCAGATATATATATATATATATATATAATATCTCAATAACGCAAACATTATCTTATGTTATTAAAACAGTTTCTGAAATTATTGAAAATGATGTCATACAATCGATTTGTTTACGAAAAGCCTTCGCAACACAATTGTATAATTTTATATTACTCAATACAACTTATTATAACATATTAGGCTTTGCTTTAAAATGTTATATACTTATTTATCTGATAAATAAAGTATGTTTTCCATAATAAATAAATGATTCAAAATATAAGAATACTAAATCCTTGATTTTATAGGTATCATAATTAAGCCTTCTTTTATTTAGTTTACATATATAAACGATTTACCAATTACATCATATTATTATAAACCAATTTAATGTATGATAACATGCATTTAAATAATATATGATATTTCACTAATTATAAATTTCACTAATTATAGATAAATTATGTTATTCTGGGTGAGAATCTGTAAAATATAAATTATAGATATTAATTATCAGATTTTAAATTGAATTTTGAATCTCCTAATATTATAAACAATAAATTGATGTATATGGATTACAAAATTGAAAATAAATGATATGTAGACTATATAGGACTACGTGTCTACTTATATATTGCCTATATTTATAACATAAAAAGATACTCATGATTTAACTCTAACGACTATAGTTGTAACTATATATAGTTACATATTATATATATATATATATATATATATATATATATGTATTTAATACAAGTCAATACTTGCTAGGTATCGTTAAACCTTTTAAACTTTTTAATATTTAAAGTATATTATAATTATATTTAAATTATACATACAATTTAATATATGTTTTAATGCATGAATATAAATAATTGCCTCCTGTGGGTAATTTTAAAAGAAATATCTATTACATAGTATTTGAATTTCATATTAAGTTATGGAAGAAAATATCATCTGCAAATATTAATATAATAATATATTTTAATGATATCAGAAAATCTCTTGTCAATAAATACAATTTTAATTAAATAATAACGCTGATTGTGAATTGGAACCATAGATTTATAGTTTATTTGTAAACTATAAATCTATGATTGGAACAAACAACAAGTTTGTTTATATAGTACAATTAGTATTCGCCATTATTGTAAAACAATTAGTACATAAACCTAATACATATAATACTACTAATTCGATAAGTTAATTAATTATTATGTATAGTTAATAAACTTGATGTAATCTAGTACACTTATTACGTAATTCTTCTTAATTAATTTATTTTTAATTTTATTTAATTTATTTAATAATAATTTGAATTATAAATATACTATATTAATCAATACACACACACACATATATACATATATATATATATATATATATATATATATATATATAAATCTTTGGTATTAATATGTAGGACCAAAGGGGCTTAGGTAATAATACATTAATTTAAATATAAATATATACAATTATCATAATTATGAATTATTTCTATTATTTCTATTCTTGATGATTTGCTTAATAAGCTTGATAATTATAATACATAGCTTATTTTATTAGATCTATCTGCGGCATTTGATACTATTTATCATTCTATTTTAATTAAACGTCTTTAAGATATTGGTTTTGTAGGTATTCCTTAAGCTTGGGTTAAATCGTACCTATCTGAAAATACATTTTCAATAAAAATTGATAACCATTATTCATCTACTTGTAAAATTTATTGTGTAGTGCATTGAGGTTCTGTATTAGGGCCATTGCTATTTCCTCTGTATATCTTACTTCTTAAAAATATTATATCTAATTTTCCATCTGTAATATATCAAATTTTTGCTGATGATATTCAATTGTATATTGAGCTTCCAGTAAGCCAATTCATCTGACAATGTAGCTCTAATTGATTGTATTAATATGGTTAACAATTTGTTTTTACAAAATAGATTAATGTTGAATATGAATAAAACTCAACTTCCAAATATATCTAGAACATCATCAGTTTTTCATTATTTCATTATTGATGCTATCACAATTGTTGCAATAATGTTAAAAACATTGGTTTTATTTGTCAATGATAACCTAAATGTCTCCAATCAGATAGCTAATGTGTGTAAATCAACTAATTATCAATTATATAAAATATGATCAATAAGGAAATTCTTACCTTTTAGAATTTCTAAAATGTTAATAGAATCATTAGTTATGTCACGTATACATTATTGTTGTTCTCTATATTATGGCCTTCCTGCTACTTCTACTAAATCCTTATATAGAATCATTAGATCATCGATAAAAGTTTTACATCGCTTAAAATTATATGACCATGAATCAGTCAATTATCACTTAGTTAATTCTAAATGGTTATAGGTATAGTATACCTATATGTATCAGATATCTATATTCAGCTATTTAAAACTAATTTTTAGGTACTGAAGAATCGTCTTCCGAGTTATTTAAATGACATCCTACAATTCAAAGTTTACAAGAGGAATCTAAGAAACGCGTCTACTCGATTATTACAAAAGAAGAATTATAAGCTAGCGAGATATGGAAAACGTTCTTTCAGTATAGCTGCGCCGACCTATGGAAATGCGCTACCTGTAGAACTAAGAACTAATGTCAATTATTCTTATTTTAAATCTAATTTATTATTATTAATTCGTAAAAATTAATTTTATTATTTTCAACTGATTTATAATTTTGTGTTTATTTTGTTATTTTATATTTTTTTTACACAATAGATAACGTCTAACATTATTTTTGTGTATAAATAAACATTCAATTAAATTCAATTCAATATTATACATATTTTATAATAATTGTACTTAGCGTATTAATTATTAATTACTTTATATTTATATCCTAGTTATATATGATGATATAATACATATGATAAAATCAGCCATATATAATTATCATAATTTAAATGAATTATTTTAATGAATTTTAATGTGACAATGAATAACAATGAATTATAATAATTAGATATTAGAGTATTTATATAATCAGAGGATTTTATTATAGTATACTATTTTATATATAAGTATATATATATATATATATATATATATATATATGTATTTATGTATAAAATATTAATACCAACATATTATCGATATATATATAACACAAGAAAACTAATAATAAAAGTACATTATTTCTATTACCGACATCTATATATGATATTCAGAAGGAAATATTTAACTAAAAACTTAAATATAGTACTGATTCCAATGATATAAATATGTATTTAATTAAACAAATTAGTAATGAAATCAGCCCAATATTATTACATTTATTCAATAGAGCTTTCTGAAGGAATGTTCCAGTATATTAAAAATAGGCAACATTATACAAGTATATAAAAATGTAATAGATTAAAACCTGAGATCTATAAGCCAATAGCATTATTACCTCAATTTTCTAAAATTGTTGAAAAATTGATTAAAAATAGATTACTAGAATATTTAAATAAATTCAATATACTTAGTAATTGTCAATATGTGTTCAGAAAGTATACATCAACAGCTGACGATTTAGCTGATGTTATTGAATCTGTATCTGAGCATATAGAACATTTAAATATATGTGCTATATTATTAATAGACCTATACAACCTACCTATGCGTAAAGCTTTAGATACATTCGATCATGATATATTACTGAAAAATCTTTATATGTATGGTAATAGAGGAACTTCATTTGCTATTAATTACAGCTATTTATCTAACAGAATGCAATATATTATTCATAATGGTATTACTTCTAGTCTAAATAATATTAAATGTGGAGTTCCACTAGGAACTGTATTTGGTCCAATTTTGTTTAGATTGCTTATAAATGATCTACTAAATATAACTCCTATATTAAACCAATTTTATTTGCTGACGATACAACTTCAATTTGTAATGATAAATCTATTATAAATCTTGAAAATAAAATAAAACATGGCATTGATAAATTATACAACTGGTTAAATATTAATAAATTATCCTTAAATATTGATACAACTAACATTTTATTATATAATATCAGATATACAAATTAAATGTTAAATGTAAATTAAAAATTGATGATACATATATTAAAATAGGTAACTAATTTAAATTTCTGGGAATAATTATTAATAATAAATTCGACTGGAACAGCTAAATAGATTATTTATATTCACAATTATCAAGAGCTATTGCTATTTTAAACAAAGTTACATTCAAATTAAATAATAAATCATTAGTCTTACTGTATAATGCATTTTTTATTCTTATTTAAAGTAGTGCTCTCGAATGTGAGGTAATACTTTTATTACAAAACTCAATAAAATTAATATTTTACAAAAAAAGAGCACTAAAAAATATATATATAATGGTGATAAAAATATAGAAAATTGTATACACAACATCATTCTTTAAAGTTTACTGATTGTATTAAACTAAATACTGCACAATTTATGTTTAGAGTAAGAAATCATTCTCTGCCATTAAACTTACAGAATATATTCAAGGTTAAGACTTATGAAATTATTCTCTTTCTTAGAATTATAATTAGAACTCAACGATAACTTTTTTGTTTATATAGTTTAGGGCCACTGTTGTGGAACAAAATCTTTAAGAATTAAAAATATTATATACTGGTTTAATACTGAGATTATTAAACTAAGGCAACTACTTCGTAGACTACAACGTAAATATTCATCCTCTAAACTTGACTCTGATATTATTGCATTTAAAGTTTGTCGATCGCTTTACAAGAATAAATTTCTCTCTACCAAATCGTCATACTACACTGATATTATCGGTAGATATGGAATATCTTCTAAGCAAGCTTACAAATAACTTTCAACTTATTAGGTAAAACGCAAACTCAGCATCTTCCTGACCAACCTGATTCAGTTCTTTGTTCCTTGTTTGCCAATTTCTTCCAATACAAAATGTCTAGTATTATAAATGTAATTCCAAACATCAACTCGGCATGACTCAATTTCAATTTAACATCCAATCTGAATCATTGGTCATGTTTTATGCTTACCACACACGACTTTGTACTCTCTCTGATGACATCCTTGAACAAAAATTCCCTACTTAATCCAACTTCACTCAATCTACTTCGTTCATTATCACCATATTTTATTGGACTTATCACTGAAATCATTCATAGATCTCTCATATCATCTATTGTTCCACACTCCATGAAATATTCATATATTATTCCGATTTAAAAAAAAACTACTCTTGACCAATCTATTTTATCAAGTAATAGCCCAATATCCCAGTTAACATCAATATCTAAGACCTTAGCATGAGTTGTGTCCAATCAACTTATTAATTACATTATGTCAATTGCTATTGTTGATAAATATCAAAGTGCGTATCTTCCTCATAGTAGTACCGAAACTGCCCTTACTTTAATTATTAATGATATTCTCATATCTATTGATATCTCTTGATCTCATATCTACCCATGCTATCTCGTACTATTTGACTTATCTAGTGCTTTTGATACTCTAGATCACAATATTCTTTCCATTAGACTTAATGAATTGGGTAAATACGGTCAATTCCACAGTTTATTTATGTCTTTTATTTCATCTAGATTCAGAATTAGATTCTAGAACATCTTCGGTGAAGATTAACTCTTTTTCTTTGT
Organism: Osedax fenrisi; assembly: GCA_964019155.1. NCBI lineage: Eukaryota > Metazoa > Annelida > Polychaeta > Sabellida > Siboglinidae > Osedax > Osedax fenrisi. Next base: position 11,635,702 of record OZ025244.1, on the reverse strand, counting down.
CTCCTCCTTATGTTAACATAATTGTGTTCCAAAAGGCTCTGTTCTTGGCCCTATATTGTTCATTCTTTATATTCTTCCTAATAAATCAATTTTTCACAAATATCCCAATATTCACTATCATCTTTATGCCGATGATCTACAGATATATAGGTAATTTCCTAGTTCTAGTGATTCTGATATGATTCAAATGTATATGTTTAATTATATTACTGATCTCACTGAATAGTTCTCTCATAACTCCATTTCCTTAAATATGACTGCAACTGATGCTATCATATTTTCTAGACCCAGCTCTCCTCTATCAATCACTCATCCTTTTTTACTATCTCTTCCAACTTCTTAATCTATAACTACCATCGGTTTCACTATAACCTCTCACCTAGACTCTCCACATATTAATAACATGATAGGCACTGCCTACGCACTGCCAACTATATTCTATATAATATTAGAAAATATTGTTATAAGCTTACCTTCGCCATGACTAAATGTTTAATTCACTCGCTAGTATTCATAAGACTTATATATTGCTGTTCATATTTATGTAATTTATCTGTTATCCTTATGTAAAAACTTGAGCGTATTCAACGTCGTGCTATACGTGTATTATATAAACTAAACTTTGCCTCAATAGTTTCTATATCTGATTTAATGATATCATTAGGCTAGCCTAAGTTTAGATATATTTGTACACATAAGGCGTAGATTTCACCGTGGATTTCCTGAATATTTAGCTCAATCCATTATTCAGAGTTCGAACAGATCCAGTCGGAAGTACCACATCATGAAATTGGTACAACGATCTAAATCGTTGGCATACTCTGAATCAGCTTTCTCAGTTATTGCTCCGAAAAGCTGAAATCACTGCCATATGATAATCGTTGTATAACATCAATTTAATTGTTTAAACTTGATCTGTATTTCCTTTTAAATCATTGTAATTCGTTCTATTTTATTATTCGTTTTTTATTTTTTTATTTTTTATTATCTAACGACCCCTATCACCTTTTAATTTATTAAACTATATACAAATAAATAAAAAATATATGCATTTAGTACTACTTATAAAAAGTTTTTGATACATTATTATGACGACATTTACTTTTATTAATATATTAACCTAATTAGGTAGAATTATGTATACCTACCTTGATAAAATAGATAACTAATGATATTTATTATTTTTTAAATTATTTTTAATTTCATTTATAATTGACTAATATAATATATTAATTGACCAAAGATACTTTTTTATATTTTTTAGTTTTATTTTTGTTATTTACATTTATTTTACATTTAATTTTTTTAATTTTTTGACATAATATAAATTACCAAACATATTTTTCATATTGACTTAATATAACATTAATAACAACAAAAAATACTTTACAATCTTTTGACAAAATATAAAATTATGAAATTTGAACTTTTGAATTATTATAAAATAATTGAAAACAAATGTAAATTCTAATTAAATTTAATTTAGAGTATTAATTAAACACATATTTGTTATTATGTATTGGATTATTATTGTGTATTAATTGTATTTATATTTGTATGTTAAACTTTATATTTATTTACGTTTTGTCGAATTATTAATTTGTTTTATTTTAAGTATTTTATTTTATACACATTTAATAACGTTAACTCTATTTTTATTTTGTTTTTTTATGACGGAGTGGCTGGTGTTTTTGTGTTAATGTAACCTTGTAACCTTGTAACCAATTTGTTTAGACACTGCGATCAACATCAGTAATGAGTTTTCGGCGGTGTATCGTATATTAATTATTATAAGCTATATTAAATAGATGTGTTTTCAATTTGACTTTAAAGGTGTGTTCAGAAACTATAGATCTAATTGAGTGAGGTAGGGAGTTCCATAGTTTAGGTACTATTATAGAAAAAGAAGATTCCTGTTTTTTATTAAGTGATAAAGTTATTGGTATATTTAGTTTGTATTTATGTATTGTTCGTTGTGGTCGGGATGACTTGTAGTTCGTAAGTAGTTCAGTAAGATAGTCAGGTTTATTATTATGGGTGGCATGGTGGGTCAGTAGGAGTAATTTGTATTGTATGCGGTAAGGGATGGGTAGCCAGTGAATGGATTTCATATAAGGTGTGATATGTTGTCTTGAGTATTTTGTTATCCTGAAAATGGTTCTGATGGCTCTATATTGTAATTTAGTGAGCATTTTGATAGTATGTGCTGGGAGTGAATTTAAAGTAGAGTTACAGTAGTCAAGTCGGGGCAGTATTAAGGAAGTAACTAGTAGTTTGGCAAGTTCAGTAGTTATAAAAGGTATAATAAGTCGGATCGTATGTAAGGTGTAATTAATGGACTTCGATATATTAGTTATATGTGGTAGATAAGACAGCTTTTGGCCGAGGTTTTTAGCTTGGTTAGAGTATTATATAATGTGATTATTAATAATAATAGGTGGTATGGAATGATGTCCTGGGGATGTATTTATTAATAAAGCTTTTGTTTTAAGGCTATTCAATAGTAGGGAGTTATTTGAAAGCCATTTACTAATGTCATTAATGCATTTATTTATAGTATTTATGTTATTGATTGGGTCAGGTAAATTACAGTATAGCTGTAAGTCATCCGCATATGAGTGAAAGTGTATATCAGGGTATTCGTCAAGTAAGTAAAGTAAAGGGGAAATATATATATTAAAGAGAATTGGACCTAAAACAGAACCTTGGGGTACACCATGAGTTGTGTGGCGGGGTTCTGTTATGGCGTTATCTATACATATAGAAAAGGATCTGTTAATTAGGTAGGATGTAAACCAACTAAGGACAGAATCTTTAATACCAATGTTCTCTAATCTTCGAATAAGAATATTATGGTCTAACGTATCGAAAGCCGACGACAAGTCAAGTAGAATCAGTATGGTGGGAGTATTTTTTGGAAATAGTAGTATATTGTTTATAGTATGGAGTAGTGAAGTTTCAGTGCTCTTGTCCATTGTATAAGCACTTTGTAATTTATGCAGTATGTTATTATTATTGATGTATCTTCTAAGTTGTTTAGCAATTATTCTTTCAATTGTCTTAGATATGAAATAAAGGTTGGATATGGGACGATAATTAGAAAGAGTTGACCTATCAATGGACTGGTTTTTAGGGATGGGAATTACATGGGCATATTTCATATGGGATGGGAAGATACCTGCAGTTAGTGAGCGATCGATAATTTGTGTGTAGAATTGAGAAAGAAGGGATGAAAGAGAATGTAATAAACATAATGGAATTGGGTCTAGTTTACATGTAGATTTAACTGTTAATAAAAGATTATTAATATTGATAATGGTTGGTAATGAAAAAGTAGAAAATGAGTATATTGGGTTTGATATTGGTGGGATGCAGGGTCGAGGGAGAGTATCTATGATTGATGATGTTTTTATGTAAAAGTAAGAGTCAAAGTTAGTCGCATTAGTTAAAGGGGAGTTATCAGGCAGTATTCGTTTTGTCAGTTTTCCTAGTAGTGTTGACGATATTCTAATGTAGGTATGTTACGTATCGAGGAAAATGATATAAGTGTAGTGAAAGGCAAGTATTGCCAGTTTTCTTATTCTTGGAAAAAATATGATCCATATACATATGCCTTGGCATTGGACCTGACGCACCCATATACCCGAAATTAATAACTATCTATCCTCATTATTTTCAATTATTGTTGGCATTTCTGGATATAAATTTAATAATTTAATATCTATGATTTTATATAAATGTATTATTCTAATAGTAATCTAAATAATTTAATTTTTATTGATAATTTTGTTTTTTTTGTATATAACTTTTACTAACTTTAAATCTTAACATTTTATTTTATTATATTTATTTTAATTTTACTTTTACAATACTTTTCTCCTCATAAATATTCTCTAATAAAGTGAAACGGATAAACGCGAAGATAAGCATCGCGCTTCTTCATTTACCATGGTCATGCTTACATTCTGATATTATTATATATATTCGTGTATTTGATTTCGTGCTGAACGGTCGTGTTTAATTTCTATTGTTTTGATATGGTGATTTCGAATAAAAATATTCGAGACAAACTAAATTCCTTAGAAATCAATATATCTATATTAAACGATATACTCATTTATCAAACTAAAATTATACAAGATCTACAGGGAGACACTATAGTGTCTATGTACATATACAACTCAACGATAAGATTAGTGGTTTATTTAATAATATTGATAATCAAATATAATTCATTCAAATAAAATTGATAACATTATTAGTAATAATCCTATAAATTATTATAATATCAATAATTCGATTGTGTTAACTAATAATAATATTGAAATATATTCAATTGATTATTCTTCCAAGGATAAATGTATTGATTTATTTAAATATATAGTTAATATAGATATATCTGTTAATAATATCATTAATATACACAAATTAAATAATAAAGATATCATAAATATGATATCATAAGATATTATAAATAATATAAATAATCAAATTATAATATATTATTTTGTATATATTAATTATAATATATTAATTGTTTATAAAATATAATAATATATTAATTGTTTATAAACATACACATTATATTATTAAACTAAGTAATATCAAATTAAACTCTAAATTATTACGTAACAACAAAATATTAGAAAATACAAATTTAAATATTCGAGATTCTTTATCGAAATATAGTAATAATCTATTTTATATCGCACGCACTTATAAAAAATCAGGCAAGATAATAGCTACCTGGATTTATAAAAGTCAAATATATATATAGAAATAAATAATAATAAAATTCTAATTTTAAACAAATCACAGGTAAATAATTTCATTTAATTTTAAATCAATTAATTTTATTTGTTATTTTTATATTTCTTTTACATTTGTAATGAATACATTTAATACATCACTAGAAAATAACACTTTTACTTATTCTAATTCTAAACAAAATTCTATTCATGACTATTATAATAATGACGATTCTGATGTTAATTTAGATAATAGTTTATTGAATAGATTCAAAACTATGTGTAACAATAAATAATAATGACAGAAATATATAAAGAATAGTAAACAAATATAAAGAAGTTGTGATTTACACACTCCGAAATTAAATAAAAAAATAATAAAAGCAATATTTGGGATGTTGATCAAACGAGCTGAACACATCATCAAATAACTAGGGAAGAGGTATCGGGTTGGTCAGACCCATATAGGATTATATGCCCATAAATCCTGAGGGATGGACGGTAAGAGTGATTTTAAACATGCTATTGGTTATCGATTCCTTACCGGCATTTGGAACATCAAAATATGAGTATAGAGAATACACAAACAATTTTTTTTTTAATTTAGGTCAATATTCTACATGCGCCAGGCTGGTCAAATTTAACAACATTTAACATGGGAATAGATAGGAGAATACCAAAAAAACATAAATATGTATATTTTTCCCAGTTATAATTAAGCAACAATCATGAAATTTTCAGAATATGTGTAATGTGTATAGTTCCTTTGAATATTATAAATTCATAACAAAATTAATTTTATTTCTAGGATTTTTTTTTAAATTATAGGATTTTCCAGAATTTTTTTTGACCTCTCATAATTGTGTACAGAATTGTCATATTTTATCAATTTATATTATATATAACAAAAAAAAACAATTAATTAATCACTATATATTACAATTTGGCCGAAAAAATAATAACTACCCTGGTATTTCTTTAATTTTGTTAAAAATCATCAAAAAATGACCATTTTTTCTGTGGATTTTCTGGTACCTTTACACATTTTAAGATTTTTTTTTTTTTTTTTTTCTACTTCATCTTAAGATGTTATATTTTAACGTACAAGTATTATAAATTAAAAAAATAACTCTATAATTTTAATAAATAGTCAAAGTGGCCTAATTTTTAGAAAATTTGTATATATATAAAATTTATTTTATTGTTTAAATTAATTTTCTAATAACTAATATTGTAATTAGGGATACTATAGATACTATTTACTATATAATGTTATCTATTAGAAGAATATAGTATTTAAAAAAATTACTCATTATTATATATATACCCATTACAATACAATACAAATAAAATGTACAGAATTCAAATAAATGTCCTCAAGGACATTTTTTTATAAACATATACAATACAATTACATAGGAATAACGACATTTCGAGATTTATTTTTTTTAAATAATTTTGTTTTTTAAAACCTCCGGCGCACCACCAATAATGAACCAAAATGAATATGGTTTAATAAAATAGTATCATGAGCATCATATCTATAGAATATACTATGCCGGTTTATGATCTTTAAAATTAAATCACTCTTAATGGACGGTCCCTGCATATTAGCTGTTTGGCATCTCTCCACACCTAGAATATCAAATGATTATACAGCAGGTAAGAAAGTACAAAACGAAACGAAAACTAGAAAAAAAATACAATTTTAAAAATAACGACATTATATTTATGCATGTTGATCATAAAAGTTATCATTAATATTAAGAGTATCTATATTTGTAATAAATATGCTTATAGATTAGTCGAAGCCACATAACGAGGAAGTGAATTGCAATCCCTATTCATTCTGTTGCTGAATTAATTGATTGACTCCTACTGCAGATATAAAACAATTTTCAGATTTCATTGTAAACTCATTTGAAAATTTGGCAAATAATTGTAAAGGTTTGTATTTATATGGTGATTTTAATATTAATTTATTAGATCATAATTATAATAAACATGTAAACTATTTTATTGACTCCATATACTCATTAGGGTGTCGTCCTTTAATAGATAAACCAACAAGAAGGGATTAATGATAATAATTCTTTAATATTATTTTATACTAATGATAATATTTTTACAAGTAATAATTATAATTATAAGAATATATTCTCATGAATATAATGGAATTTTACTTAATGATATAAGTGCACTGATCATGATCACTACTCTATTTTTACTATTTTTGATTTAAATTTTAACAATTTCAATGAAAAACAAATTAATCTAATTCTAAAATTAATAGAGTTAATAACTCAACTATATAAGAATTAAAAAATTACATTCTTCATCATAAATGGAATATTTCTGATATGGATACAAATACTGCTTTAATTATTTTATAGATATGTTTAAATTAATGTTCAATAAATGTTGTACTTTATATACTCCCAAAATCATAAGTAATACAATTAAAAATCCATGGATAAATAATTCTTTATTAAAATGTATCCATCATAAAAAAAATGATTACATTTTTTTATTCGTAATAAAAATGATTTTAATCATACTAAATTTTAAAAATATAAGAATATACTAAGAAATGCCGAAAAATTATTTTATAAAAAATCTCTGTCAAATTGTTGTATTTGTTCAAAAAAAATATTGTCTATTTTAAATAATATAATTAAAGGAATTACTTTTTCAAATTATTTAAAGACAACTTTATCAGCTGATGATTTTAATCTATATTTTAGTAATGTTGGACAAAATCTTGATAAAGATTTTAATTCTATCTCTTGTTTTAATTCAAATTTACATGTACATTATTCATCATTTCATAACACACATACTTTTTATCTTACACCAGTTACAAATTCCGAAATATTTAATATAATAATTCATACAAACATTACAAATAGTACAGATATTTATAATATAAATATGAGCTTAATAAAACAACTTAATACGAATTAAATCATATATTATGCTATCTATTTAATATATCATTCAGTCAATGAGTGTTTCCTGATTGTTTTAAAATTGCTAACATTTACATAAAAAGGGTAATAAAAATATATTAGATAATTTCAGGCAATTTTTTGACATTTTAGATCATAATATATTGATAAATTAGATAATATTGGTATTAGAGGTTTACCTAAAGTTATATTATCTAGTTATTTATCAAACATATCACAATATGTACAACTAAATAGGGCTATTTCAAATATGGAACACATATCATTTGGTGTTCCGCAAGGTTCAGTTTTAGGGCCATTACTTTTTTAATATATATTAATGATATCATTAATATATACCTATGCCTAATATACTGAAATATTCTAAACCCATATTTGTTGCAGATGATACAAATTTAATTGTCAGTAGTAAATCTTTTGATATTCTGCAAATTAATATACAAGATGACCTTTATAGTTTAACTCACTAGCTATTTAGTAATAAATTAACATTAAATGTAAAAAAAACCCAAAGTTATGCTCTATAATATTCGAAATTCTAAATCCAAAATAAACTAGAATTAAAAGTTTATAATGAATTGATAGAGCAGCTGCTCTAGGTGAATCATTTATCATTCCATGGTATATTAATTTATGATAATTGTAACTGGAATTATCATATAAATTATATCAGAGCATAACTATGTAGGTCCATTTCTATTATAAATAAAATAAAAAATAAACTACATTTAAAAAATCGTATACAAATATATCATAGTATTTTTGAAAGTAATCTAACGTATTGTTCATCTATTTGTAGTAGTACTTTTTTCTCTAATATTCTGCAAAATAGGATAATAACAAATTTGTCTTTTAATCTATATAGATAAAATATATACAAAATTCAATCTTTTGAAATTTAAAGATATTATAAAGATTAATATCTTAAAATATATAAATAGATACATGACTAAATCTTGATCATTGATCATTACAGTAAATTTAAAATAAATGAGATCCTATTACAAAACATTGAGGTACGTCTTTATTATATATTCTCTAATCCGAGTTTAACTTGTTTAATTAAAGAAGTTTTTATATATTGTAATGTAATACCTCTTATATCAGATAAAATATTCTGTTTATATAAAATTTCATAATTTATTATTTAATATTGTTTATTTTATGTTGTTATTATTGATTCAATGGAGTATATTTTTAATTTTTTTTTATTTGGATTTTTATTTTGTTATATATTTGATATTATTAGATATATTATTCCATAGTTTTGGTCCGGTTATAAGAACACTATTTATTATTTTCTTAATTTTGAAAATGGTATTTTGTAAAAATGTTTATTTCTTAATTTATTATCATATTTGATGTGTACGCTATTTAAATGTATAGGTAGTTTATTATTATGAAGATAGTACATATATATATCAAGGTATTAAACGTTATAACGTATATATAAGACAATTAATTTTTATTATTTTATTTGTTGAAAATAGTATATCAGTATGTTTATAACACACACGTTTTTTGTTTTATTTATTATCTTTATGATGTTGTATGTGTTAGTTTTAGTCTTGATGTATAACTGTTGATGACAGGTCCCCATATAATATATCAATACATTAGATGTGTAAGACATATTATATAATATATAGCTATTAATGGTTTAGTATTAATATATTTGGATAATTTATAAAGTGAATATAATATTTTAGATAATTTATTATTTAGTGTTTTATATGATTTTTAAAATTAATATTCTTACCTATTATAATTAAAATGTATTTATATTCATATATATTTGTTATTTGTGATTTATTTATTTGTTGGTTTATATTTATTGATTTGTTTATAATTTATTAAAGCAAATAAAGAGTCGAAATTATAATCGAAAGTATAAAGTTTAAATAATTGCTAACGATAACATTTTAACATTGTATTAACACTATATAGAAATAAACAAAGAATAATACGAAATTAAAAAATAAAAAAAATTAAAACGTTTTACAGTTACCGTAAACATTAATGAAAAATAATCGAAAGTAGAAATAAATTATATAGTAAAAATAAACGAAAAATGATCGAAATAGAATTAAAGAAAGCGTAAAAATAATCGAAAATAGAAATAAAATACATTATTTTATAAGTGGCATCGAAATATTCAATTTCTACTTTAACTTGATAGAATTCTTCTTATCTTTAAACCTTGTATTATTAATAAATTATTAGTTATATAGTTTAATATTTAAATGATAATTTTTAAATATATTATAAACAGAACATACACAATTAAATAAACCAATATTAGAATGAAACAAACAAATAATGTAATACATATCAAAATCTATAATAATAGTACATTATTAATTTTATATTTTAATTGTATAATAAATTTGAAACATATACAAACAGAAAACGTTAAAAATAATATAAACCAATATACCTATACACAAACATAACACGTTAATAACAACAACAAAACAATAATAGGAAATTATAGGAATCCTACGAATCTTATTACAAAACAAACAATATAAATACTTATCAATGTAATCTGAAATAATAGTAAATTATTACTATTGTATTTTAATAATATAATACATTTGAAACATATATACAAAATATATATAAAACAAAAATATAATACAGAACAAATAAAAATTAAATAATACTCCCCACTTTAAAATCTGTAATAATAATGAATTATTAATTTTATATTATAGTATATTTGAAATATAGATATAAAAACCCAAATTTCCTACAACAAAAACAAATTAAAAAAAAACCCGAAGAGATAATGCAATAATTAAGATACAAAATTAAACATAAATCAATATAAAATTATAAATTTCTGTAAACAAAAAGTTGTTGGTCAAAACTGATTTTGTTTATTTTATTTTTAAAAGATGAAACAGATACAGATTGTATTATATCACTATTTAATAAATTCCATATATTAACTTTATTGGATATATCAGCATATATTTGGATAATCAAAAAATAAAAATACTCTCGTAATTGTTATGCTTTTACCAATAAGCTCACTTGTTGAAATAAAAGGTAGATTACAACATATTTCTAATCTCAACATATGTTCAACTTTTATTAAACAATTTCGGGATAAAATGACCATGATATGTGAAACTATGACCTTACTAAGCTAATATTGGTATTCATCTTGATTCATTTGCTCCCGACTTTATTTTTGATACTAATTTTCTTCGAAATTTCTTAGATGTCTAAGTTTCTTAGATTTATATATGGCTTCAGATTCATAAATATATGATTTGATTATGTGTCCTCGGTCTATAAACCTAATGATATTTTGCCACTTGGTTTTATTAAAAAACTTTGTTATATCCTAGTTCAGTATTATTGTTCTATTATTAACTATTTCTATACCATTATAATTTTAATACTATATTTACACATGCGTTAGTTACTCTTTGTTAAAGAAATAAAACTTGACAAAGAGTATTCAGATATCTCTAATTACATACCTATATAGAAATTACAATGCTAAATAAAATAATTGAGAAAATTGTTAGTATACAAATCAGAGTGTGCTTAATGATTAATGATCTTATAATGATTTCCAAAATGCATATCGGCCAGAACATAATACTGGAACTACTTTAATAAAGTTAAATAATGATGTAATAGGCTACTTTAATGATTCATAATGTGTGCAATTACTTAATTGCGCATATACCTTATACTTTTTATAGTTTAGATCATACTATTCTTTTTGTCTATAGTAAGAACAATAGGTTTATCATAAACCAAAGTAAATATAAAGTAGTTTCATAAACCGTTTATGTGATTCTGAACTAACTTGATTATCTTCTTTTAGAGCAAATTATATATATATATATATATATATATATTAAAGGTAATTATTCACCAAGTGAATCTAGATTCATATAGCTATAATATATAATGTTCCACAAAGATATGTATTAAGCCCGTTAGTATATATGTATTATCTCTCTCACTAAATTATTAAAAAATTTAATAATATTAACTATTTCATATATATATATATAGATGATATTCAATTATACTGGAAAGTTCCCACTTATAGTATTAATGTGCCTAATGAAATAACATTGTGTGATCGAAATGTAAGAAAGTGGCTTGTTCTCAATAACCTTTTTACATTATCTTCTAAAACTAAACTACTTGATATTATTCTAAACTTTTAATTATTCCTACTATACCCTTTAATTATACTTAAAACATTTCAAGTGATTTTTGTAAATCTCTTGAAGTAATATTATATTGTAAATTAGGATGGAATCAATTCGTCATTTTCCAATGTAGATCTTCTAAGTGTAATCTATTTAATACAATACAAATAAGAAAGTGCTTAAGTATTAATACATATGTACGGCATAAACTATTGCATTATTACATCTCTTCTTTTTCCCAGATTATAATATTGTAATAGGGGAAAGTAACCTATTACGGACACTTTAACAATAAATGGTCTTAACATTTTATGACTCATTATTTTTATTCAAAAATTACAATATATAATATTATATGATTATAGATATTATTGTGATTTTAAAATTTTATTTAACTTTTTAATTCCATAGATAACGGGGGTGTCCGTATTCGGTACCCATGTCCGAATACGGACACCCTGTGTTATAATACGGATACCCTATATACCACTAGATAAACTAAATATTATTTATGAATCAATCAGACAAATTATAATTACATTATTTATAATTAATGTTATGAACAATTTATTATAATTTAATTAGTTAATAATTAATTTATTTTTATTATTTTTTAATTAATAATACAATTTAAGTATCTAAATAATACAAATTTTAGATTATCTTTATTGGTGGTATTAATATTATAACGCACGCTATTTTTATGAATATCAGAATAGTTCATACGCTGCGCGCTGATTGTTTATATATAATAGATGTCTTAATACAGACACCCTATAGGGTATCCGTATTAAGAAATCTAGAGTGTGCGTATTAGGAACTTATATGACCTATAGATATATGCTTATAACTTAATGAATATTTGATAACAAATATAGAAATTATATATATAATTTTGAATGCTTTATTTTTTAATAATATAATGTTATATTTGTAATCGATATATTTATATATTCTTGAGAAGGTTTGGAGTTGACATTTTTTTCATAAATTTAAAAACGTAATAAAAAAATTAGATTATTGACTATATCAGAAATATTTTGAATAATAAAAAAATAAAAAATACTTTTTTAGACTATTTATATAATTATTAATATTTTATTAATTAAAATTTTGTTTGTAGGATTTATGGTTTCTGAGATACAGAGAGTGTCCGTATTCGGGCACTGTCCGTATTCGGTTACATTCCCCTATAGTACTTATTAATTAATTTAAAATTATACTATGTCTTAAATATACCTATCAATTTATCTATAAGATACATTTATAATATTAAGGGATGTGACCAAATAATTATTACAAACAAAATTAATAGAATTAAATTGTTTCCTTTCATTACGAATCATCGAATAATCAATAAGAAGATAAGACTTTGTTTGTTTTCAAATTTAATTAAATTTGTATAAATTCGAAATATTTGTGAGATTTTTTTTTTTTACAATATACGAGTATTTTAAAATAAATAATTCATTTACTTAATAGGAGGTGAGTACAATCTAACTTATATTACATGCATTTTAATAGAACACTTAACACATTGTTTAATTACAACTACTCATATGTTATTGACAATAATACTACTACTGGTATGCTATACTATAAGGAATATGGTTCAAATTAAGTTCGTATAGGGAATCCGATGTTAAAAATGTTAAATCTGGTTTCACACATGCACATTTATATATGTATTTGCTTCGAATAAGCATTGATATAACTATAGTAAATCAAATATTTTAATGAAATGTAAAATATACTTTATTAAAAATTATAATATTAACATAATAATAAATATAAATAATATATATAAATATATATTAAATTGAGTATATATTAAAATATATATATATATATATATATATATATATATATATATATATATATACATATATATATATATATATATATATATATCTAATATATTATCACCATTGTAGGTGTCACCTGCATATCAATAAGTATAATATATCACGATAATAAATTGTATAGCATTATAAGGAAATATGTTTTTTAGAATATTAATATCTTAAATACATCATTATAGTATAATATATTGTATACATATACATTATGATTGTATGTCTATATAAATTAATTATTGTTATACTTGTATATATTATTCTCATTACTGTATGTTATCACATATATAATATTGTATTACATTAATTGATTATAATGTTAATGGTATCTATATTATGACAGACTAACATTTGATGTTTTGTTTAGTCAATAATAATGATGTTTACTAATAATAATGATGAGGTAAATGATTAATAATACAAGCAATATATAAAATACACACAAATAATACCTACACACACATATATATACCATATGGCATATTTACACTGAACAATATATTAAACAACATTATCAGGATTATGTTTGCAATTGTTCATCTTTCTTTGTACCACATTAGACATTCTGTCAGACTCACGTAACTCGATTCGTTATTTAGAACCTTTAGAATAATTCATAATTAATAAATCATATACAATTAATGTAGTCGCATCCTTGATTATTAATAATTAAGGATGCGAATACATTGTTAATTTTATATGATTTATTAATTATGATTTAGTATATGAATACTAATAATTATTATGAATATAATAGTATGGTAACAATAATAATTATTATATATATATTATTTATTTATACTAACATTTATTATATATAAATGTTAAACTGTAAACAATAAATATATATAAAAATATCAAAAATTTGTATTGGTTTAATAAAACATTATGTTAAATAATTAACTATATTATTGTTATTGTTATTTTGGTGGAGCCATTACATCCTATCCAAGAACTTAGATGAAGTTTTCACTATAACAATTTGGCTCAAATATCCCTTCGAATTCGCTCTCATGTTAAAGTATTCATGGTTTTAACGAGAGCCGATCGTTTACCTATACACAATTATATAAAATCACTTCTAAATATTATTTTAAGACATATTGTAATAGTCCGGACTATTATTGAACCCGATTCCTAATGATTGTGTGTTTAACGCCTATGTCAATAAATATGATAGTACCAATACAATACGTCACTAATGTACAGATGTATACAATGTATACAATGTATACATGTATACATATTACTAATAACTTATTAATTACGCATAAATAGTAAACCGATGTGATAATATAAGAATTAAAATAACGTAAATAATACTAAAATAACCTTCCATCGTTTATCATTGAAACCACTCATATTCAAATCATTGCATAACGTCATTGCTTTGCATTCTGGGTGTATTATTTATTTATTAATAAATGAGTAAAATGATAATTACGATTATGAGATGTATCACTATACCAGTATTCTGTTATTAATATTGACATAATAGCGGTATAATAATGATGATAATACATACTAATTATATATATATATATATATATATATATATATATATACATGAATATATATATTTGAATTACACACCCTGTCCAATATTGATAACTGCAATAGAACAATCAGGTTTTGTCCAGCGATTATCACACAAAGAATGTAGTCTCTCGCTATTCTTTACCGCTGTTATAGGTATTTTAATGTTAATATAAACACTTTTATTTAATTTAATGTTCAATATACGTTTATAGATAGATAGATATATAGTTTATCGATTACACACAAAATTACATTAAACAATAATTTAATAATAAGACATGCCATACATAAAATAATATGGTAATAAGCATAATATTAACATAGTAATATATCTACATAGTTATAAGTTATGGTACAAGTATTCCCTATAAATAATACCAATAATTATGATATGTAATTAATATATGTAGCTTGGGTAGTTTATTCTAAATGGCATAGTATTCAATATTCGCATGGGGTGTACAAATACTATCTAAATTAATATTAACAAAGATTCCCCATTACAATATTCCTTATTCCATACAGCCCATATACTCATTCCCATATACGATATCGAATAGACAATACCGTATACACTACATCCTCTATAGGTGTAGTTCCCAACCATTTTTCATCATGACGCTTTTTTGATAATTATTAATTTAAATATATTCCACCCATAGACACATTTTTGTTTATGTTGATCACGTCGTACGTAACTGACTTGTAATACGTAATACATTGTTTAAATGATAAATTTTAATGTATTTAATAATATTTATATATATGTGTGTTTTATGTGTATTATAATAATATATAATAATACAAATAATGACAACATTATTGAAATAATCAATGTATATATATATATATATATATATATATATATATATATATACATTATATACATATATATATATATATATATATATATATATATATATATATACATAGATATATAAACAATCAAATTTGCTATTTATATATCAACCCAGTAGAATAAACAACGTACACCCAATATATAGGAATACGTGGGTGGTCAAGCGTGTCACGTATCATGATGACGTAATAATAACCGATTAGTTTACTGGACTCGTAGTCGTTGACGTAGATGAACATGTCCACTGTGTAGGTCAGTAGTTGTAGTCTGTCTGTAGGCTCGCTGTAGTCGTGTGTAGTGTTGTGTTGTGATCAGTTGTGTTAGTAGGTGTGTTATAGTGGGTTGTAATCAATTGTGTTAGGTGTGTTAGGTGGGTTGTAATCAGTTGTAAAGCGGAATGTATCGTTAACTCAACATCGTATAATTGTTAATTCTACGTGATTTAATCTATAGATAATACTACAGTATTATTAATAATAATAATAATAATAATAATAATAATAATAATAATAATAATAATAATAATAATAATAATAATAATAATAATAATAATAATAATAATAATAATAATAATAATAATAATAATAATAATAATAATAATAATAATAATAATAATAATAATAATAATAATAATAATAATAATAATAATAATAATAATAATAATAATAATAATAATAATAATAATAATAATAATAATAATACATTTATTGAGTTTGAAATGATGTCACAAAAAAGAATGAGTTTGCACAATATATGTGTCTCATAAAGTTACCAGGATACCTTACTATAGATTATAGCGTGTAAACTAAACATATCTAGCATGTAGTATAGTTCGATATATGTTAGATATTGATACCTATTGTACTTAACTATAGCTTTTGAAATTAAATAGTTCACTCTTTAGAACTTCTAAATATACATAAGCTAAACGATATCTGACCGCAGAAAGATGCAACGGAATTAACACTGTAGTGGGTGTCCACTTGCTATCTATTTACATTTGAATCCGTGGGTACTATTTTAGAAATATATCTATATATAATATTGTAATATTATCACATATTATTAATACATAATATTATTATATAATTGCTTATAACAATAATAATATATATTTCAATGCATAAGATTAATTTTCGATTATTAGATATTATTATATTGATAAAATATACCTTAAATATATATATATATATATATATATATATATATATTATTAAATATAATAAACATTGCTATTCAACATTTTAAACATGTTCACACTAAACTTATATGTTATTAAACAAATAAGGCTTATGATACCTACGGATGCCACATATAAAACTAATACTATCTACATCGTATGTGTTGATTGGGTACACGGGTACCTACCTCTTTGGATCGGAGCTTTTGAACAGTCTCGTGTTACCGTTGATCCAACCGTTGCGCATCCTATTGTATTTCGACGAGGTGAACACCGTCACCAGGTCAAAGTTCAGCTTACCCTCGGCCGTGTCCATTGTTATGTTTAGACCGGAACCTAAACCTGCGATAGGTATAGGAGGATATAACTATAACTATCTGTATACTTATTATTTGGATATATGAGTACTCATTATAAATGTGTTTAAATAATAAATATACATTAATGAGTACATATATATATATTATTGTATTTATAAATATATATATATATATATATATATGTATATACATTTCCAATAATATATATATATATAATAATTTATACATATTTATATATAACTATAAATATCCATTAAATATATCTATATATGGAGAAATAATAGTAAATTAAGAATTAAAATTACAATCATATAATTGTGTATATACATGTGTCAAGTAGTCTATTTATTATCCCGACCCGATAACAATGTAAACCGGAATCGATTATATATCGAATACCCGATGTAACGTACCGCTGAATTCGCCGGAGAACATGGAATGAAGATGGAAGCCGTGAAAACGTTTAGACACGATGCCGCCCACGATTCCGCTTATGTCGAGTCCGTCCCCGAATATCATTATTCGCGGCTTCCTGTTTTAGTGATCCCGGTGTTAGTGTCGTACGGTTTGATTATTTCGGTTTTTAATTTAGTAAATATATAGTCGAAAGCGTAACGTATAAATATCGCAATTAGCAGATTTAGCTAATAGTTAACGATAATATAATTTATTGAAATAAACAAAGTATAATATTATATAAGAAATAAAGATAATAAATTAATTGAGAGTATTATTATATATTCTATACAATATATGTATATATATATATATATATATATATATATATAGTGTATGGTCTACTAATACCATATGGTCTACTAATTACTGTAACTATTATTAATAATATGATAATAATAGTATAATATAATCATGGTTTGTCAACGTCTATAATTGTATTTAGGCTTTTTGTGGAAATCATTTTATCAGAAAATAATCGAAATTATTTAATATTTAAATTAAAAAAGATGTGTAACTAAACAATACTCAACCCTAGCTAATCCTAATACTAATATGTACACAATTATCTGTGTATCGCCTTTAGGTTTATTTTGTTAACGCTGACACAATGCTTAATTAACATCATGTACGACATACAGGTACACTGTATACATTGTATACGTATAGATAATACTTATAAGTATTACCTATACGTTAATGTAGTTTACCTATAGTATATATATATGATATATATATGTGTGTATTTTTATTATAAATAGTTGTATTATTAATAACAATAACCTGAATTTATCCGCAATGCTATTATAAATACAATTGAATATATATTTAGCATTGTTTTGTTGTCTAGTTTTTCTCAATTCTGGCGAGCATGCCAAATACCTATTATGCAATAAAGAATGTATATAGATTATACATGCAATTCAGTGCGCTATTATAATATACTTTATACTACGAATATGCTATATAATAATTCAAATATATTCTTTAAATAGTGGTATGTATTTATTTAAAGTTTAAACGAAGCATATATATATGCTATTATATGAAATAAACGTTTTGTTAACTTTTAATATTTTAACATATATAATAATTTAAATAATATAAATAATTCCACGAGATATAAATTATATAGTTTAATTGTTCAATAAAATATCAGTGTCTCAGAAATTTAAATAATTCAAAATCGATTTCTATGCAAATACATATATGTTATATAATATTATATTACGAATAATTCGATATATCAGAAATCAGATATCAGATAAATATAATAGTCATAGTAATTTCGAGTTAGGAGAACACAATAATTCACTTAATATAATAACACAGGTAAACATAGGGTAGCGATGAGTTTAATATTTAATTAATATTTTATATACTAGACTTGTCAGAAAGAAAACAGAATCTACAATAAATCTCCTACTGAATACAACCACTCCCAATTATCCCTTAACCGAAATATCTACCGCCAATTTCTAAAAAAATCCGAATCCAACTACTATAATGACAAATTCAACTGTTATAAACATGACTACAAACATCTCTATAAATTAACCAATAAACTGCTTGGCAGAACTAAGAAGATCATTTTACCTGATCTACCAGATATTCAACTATGCTCTACTTTCGCTGACTATTTTTCAGATAAAATTAAATTAATCTATGATAACCTAAACACCCTGAACAAACAATTACCTGACATACAACTATATTACATACTTACTAACTTACATACATACTACTATGACTATGCAATTCTGACACCCACATTTACTGTGTTTTCCCTTCCCACCACTACTGATATTCATAATATTATTATTACCTCAAAATGTTCTTCACCATCAGAACCACTACCCCTACAAACTCTGAAAAAGCTTGCCTCGACCATAGCACCAATATACAAACGTTTCATTGATGAATCCATTATAACTGGTACTATCCCTTCAGACCTAAAACACTCCATTATCAGCCCGTTAATAAAAAAACCCAAACTCGACTGCAATACACTCTCTAACTACATACCCATATCTCAACTTACAACTTTAACTAAACTACTTGAGAAGGTAATATACAAACAATTAATCCTCTACCTCACTGCAAACAATATACTTGATCCTCAACAATGTGCATTCAGAAAACTACACAGTACCGAAACGACTATACTCTCACTACTCGACGACCTACTCAAATCCCTTGACAATGACTTTCCAACACAACTAATGCTTTTAGACCTATCTTCGGCATTCGACACCATTAACTTAGACTTACTCATATACAGACTAAAACTAATTGGACTTGAAGATACTGTACTACTATGGTTTTCCAATTACATCACTAACAGAACATACAGTACTAAAATCAACAAATCAATATCACCCAAACACAAAGTCATCTTTGGAGTACCTCAAGGACCGTACCTCTCCCCTATACTCTTCTGTATTTACCTACTCCCCCTTAGTAAACTTATTAAATCGTTTCCTACTGTTAAATACAATATTTATGCAGACGACATTGAAATTCACGCTGATTGTCACCAATCATCCAATATTCACCTTCAAGCATGTCTCACTACTATTAATAACTGGCTCACCAATAACTATTTATTACTTAACCCCAATATTCCCACAAATGTACCTAGGGCATACCCTAATCCCTCCTTCTACTACATCAACATATCTTGGCATACATATCAATAACAAATTAACTCTTGATAAACACATATCATCATTAAAATCTTCAACATATCACCATTTATTCAATATAAATAAAATACGTCCCTACATAACAACATCCACCGCACAAACTATTACCCAGACTTTAATTCTATCTCGACTACACTACTGCATACCTATACTACTTTCTTTTCAAAATAAATACTTTGAAACCATCGACCGCTTAACTAACAGATCACTTAGACTAATATACTGACTAATAAAAACTGACTACACTACAAGTATAACTGACCTACGATCACAACTGTACTTGCCATCATCAAAAAAAATAGCTCAATTTAAATTAATATCCATGCTTCATTCATCCCTACTGACTAAACAACCTGATTACCTTTATAGACTAATTTCTCTCTATACTGCACCACGCCACCTACGACCCACTAACTATACGGTCCTGACTGAACCATCCTATCTCCGGAAAAAACTTGGAAGCGTCGCTACTCTGTTTTCGCCAGCCACCTTTGGAATCAACTCCCTCAATCCCTCAAAGCCATCAATACCTAAACAGTAACATTCAAATATAAACTAAAAAGTACCTCATTGACCATGATATTTGAACTTGAAATATATTCGTTTTCGACATGTTGTACACTTATCTGTACTTATTATTACATTTATTTATTGTGTTTTATATATTATTGTCACACTATAAGAATTTTATAATTGAATAGTGTTTAAATAAATCATCATCATCATCATCATATAGAAGGTAAGCAAACTAACAATGCCTTTGCGTCCTTTATATGTGGGTATGTATGCGGGTGGTTTTCATTACCGATGGATCTCCACTCTGTCCCGTCTTTCTCTAGTAGGCGTGTCCAAATGTTATGATCTTTGCAAACGGTATTTAAACGTCTGCAAGTTTTTCCCAGTGCGCATATCGTTTGGTAGTCGAGATTCTTCATTATGCAACATAATATTTCATCCTGATTATATGGTATAATATACATATAGTATGTATTTCTGTAATACAACTATATCACTAATACATATATAAAACATAAATGAATGTAGTTATATTGGTGAAATGTTACGTGTATATATTGCCGTATTGTAACCATGGTAACCATTCAGGGAGGCTTAAACATACGATGGGCACAGGGCAACAACAATAGTATAGGACACATGAGAATTTTATAACATATTAATATGATAATTATAGTAATAACTATTCATTGTATATATATATATATATATATATAGATATATGTTTACCATTTTAATTATGATTTAATAATTCCTAATGCCTATGGGCACTGTGTGATGCATAGTATTACACAGACATATATATTTTTACTATATAAGTAGGTATAATCAATGTATTATATAGTCTATAGAATCTATATATATATATATATATATATATATATATATACATATATATAGATATCCATATATGGATTTATATGCATGATGAGTGGAATATTTAAAAAAACGTTTAGCTTATTTAATGATTCATAATATACATAATAAATTAGGTGTATGCATGTTTATGAAAATATACATACACACACATATATATATATATATATATAATGATGATGGTGTATAGAGCTAGGTTTGATGTATGGATACGAACAGGTATGCTTAGAATAGAGGTGACGTCATCATCAACAGTAGTTCTCGTCTGGGTGATATCACTTCGTAATTGTCCATCGCTATCCTTATCAGCGTGGTTCTTATCTCTAGTATCTCCGTTATCTTGCACGTAATCGTCGTTATCAGGCGGGTTACGTAACTCTACGCTATGACGTAACGAACAATACGTCGCCGACGTGGTCACGCGACCTCTATTGTTCTCCTCGCCAGGGGAGCCACTTCTTGACAATAGCGCTCTTATAATATCCATGCTCGAGAAGGTATTCCTGTTGTATATGTATTCTCTGATATTATATATCGTACTTCTGGTAACTTTAAATCTCGGTGATGTATTCTAAGCCTAATAAGTTATGGAATTCCGATATTGACAGTGGATGAAACTGGATGCCTAGAATATTAACGATAAATTCCGATATCGATAACTTTCATTTATCATCAATGGCAAATCGGGGAGTCGTAACGTGAAGAACAATGCATCCGTTATTCGTGGGGTATTACGTAAGCGGTGTGTCTACGAGTGGTATCGATACGAGTGTTCTAGGTTAGCTGTCAATCAAAGTTATAAACAAAAAGTTACGCAATATCGGTTAACTTGTGTAGTTCTACTTTCTATTTAAACTTCTGCAGTCGTATTTATATGGTATACTATTGGACTAGTGAAGTTTACTATATCGGAACGTGTACTATAGTATACCTATACTATATCTATATATATATCCAATTTAAACATATACACGAGACTCAAACCATTAATAAGTAATATTTAGCTGTTCGCTTCGTTTATATACGCTATAGGGGTATGACTCATCGATAAGCCACGCCCCTCGTGAATACACGCGCCCATATAAGACACGACACGAACTGTGTTCACGTAACGAGTTCCAGCGTGGTTGACCTATGACCTCGTCGGTTTATAACTCGTCGGTTGCCACTAATGAGTCACGAAACATTACCAGCTCTATAGGTAGGCTATACCTAGGTATATAGCTATAGGTAGCGACGTTGGTGTGTGGTATCCACGATACAGTGAATACTTTCTAGTAATGTAACACTCATGAGTATACCCGATGCATCGGATAGCTGATATCAGCGGTATACTAATATTAGTCATATAACTAGCTAATGTATAGCATTTATACATGCGTATATATATATATATATATATATATATATATATATATATATGTGCATTATACTAAATATATACATTCATCACTATTATGTATCTTTCAACAGAAATTACTTGATATATATATATATATATATATATATATATGAACAAAATCATGAACAAACAGTAGATAGATATATAATTAAGTTAGTATATATATATATATATATATATATATATATATAATATATATTATATATATATATATATATATATATATATATATATATATATATATATATATATATATATATATATCTGTGATTACATAGCACTCCAAAATAAGAATAAATAAAATAAAAATGCAAATGTCTACGAATAATTAAATAATATATATTTCATAGATACCTGTATTAATAATAAATTATATAATAATATAATATATAGTAATATAAAATATACAGTAAAACCTATCTATAAGAAACTATTTTTTTTCAGTACTTTTTTTCTTATAGAGAGGTTTTCTTATAAAGAGGTTTTTACTTTTCCAATGATTTTAAGAATTAATTTATAATTGAAAATGCATTATATATCCTATAGGTTATATATATATAGTATATTTATTTTGTATACTATTTTAAATGTATACTGTATTGTTTGCGCTTAGACATGTTAATACATAATGCAATTTTATTAGATTTACATTAGAAATTATAAATTATGAATCATCATTGATGAATATAATATAATGAATATTATAATAATCTATTATTTAATTATATAATATAATAAATTGTATCATTAATATAATAACATTTATTAATTAATTTTAATAAATTTATTGATAAACAATAACAATTATTAATTCATTTTAAT
The DNA here is from genome assembly GCA_964019155.1 of Osedax fenrisi. Lineage (NCBI taxonomy): Eukaryota > Metazoa > Annelida > Polychaeta > Sabellida > Siboglinidae > Osedax > Osedax fenrisi. The sequence continues at coordinate 11,611,270 of OZ025244.1, read as the reverse complement.
TCATTTTGAGCTATTTATGTAATATAGTATTTATAAGAAAATAAAATATCTTATATAATAATTAATTTCTATAATTTTTATCAATATACAATACTTCTATTTATATATAATTATTTTTTATACAATAAGTTTCTTATAAAGAGGTTTTTCTTATATTTTTCTTATACAATTTTCTTATAAAGAGGTTTTTTAATGTGGAAAAGGTTGAATTCCAACCAAACGTGTGAACAATTTTCTTATAAAGAGGTTTTTCTTATAAAGAGGTTTCTTATAGAGAGGTTTTAATGTATATCTATCATATTAATATATCCTATAATATGTGAATAAATAATGCTTATGTATTATTATTAATAATAATGTATGGGTTGTTTATTATTGTATAGAATATTGTATATATGATTACAGTGTATAGTGTATAGGTTACATTGTACACTATACACAATTATATTATTGTTGGACAAATTTAATACCTCACATAGTATAATAAAATAGGTTACACTTATATTCCAAGAGGTTAAAGTTAACAATAAAAGTATACTTATAAGATATATATATATATATATATATATATATATAGATATATTTGATAGATATATATTTAATAACTTTTCGAATATTATTAAATATGAAAAAAATAGAGAAAATAGAGTTAATTACGTACTGATACACTTATAGTGCACTATAGTTTACTATACTTTACTATATTATTAGTTATAACTTAATGTATTGCTCAATTGGCTAAGCCGTCAGACATACCTCTATTAAAGTGGACAGTGGCTACTTTACGATGGAGCTGATACCGTGAAGTCAGACAATTTATGAATTCATTAAACTCATGTGGATATTAAAAACATATATTATATGGTGACCGATATATTCGATTAACCCATATCAAATAGTTGTATTTGTGATGAAGATAAGACAGAACTCTATAAATAAGCGGATATTTAGGAATATCCTATATAAGAGTAGAAATATATATATTAGATATATATATATATTAGATTGAAGTTCGAGTTTATAGGTAATTCGTATACATGAATTATGTTATACACGATGATAAACATGCATCATGATATAGTATACTGTTAATGTTGTGTATGAAGCGACCGATACAGGGGTAAATAGTTAAGTAAAGGGTGAACAACATGAAGTATACTTAACATCGATGATGTAAGCATTTATTGAGGTTAAAGGTTATTTAAACTAACTAAAGATCGTAGTAAGTACTACGTATGTTTCTCATATCGTAAATATATAAGCTGAAAGTACGAATAATCTTAGATATTTAAATATAAATATCAACCAGAGAATCTAAAGAAATACCAAGTAGGTGACTAATAACTGTTTACATTATTATTAATATAAGACGTGTCTATTTCCTAGTTAATATAATCTATAAGAATAACCATAAAGATAAGTAATTTATTATTTATTTTTATATATACTAATTATAATATATTATATATATCTAATAGCATTATTATTTTTAATTTATATATATTATTATACATATAATTTTGAAATTTAGAATTGTATTTATAAAATACATTCAAGATTCACGCCTGAGTGATTTTTCTGATAAATGAATGTATATCTAGATATATTATATTCATATATAACTTTATTTGTGTATAGTGTGTATATTAATTAAATATGTCAAAGAATATTAAAAATTATGACGATCAATTTATAAAAATTGTTGATAATCAGAATGTTATGATTGAAAATCAACACAAAATTATAAATAAATTAATGTAATTAAATGATAAACAAGTGGATATGATTAAAGTTTTAGAATACAAAATTAATAATACAATTAATAAAAATATAATGACATTTGCTTAAGCAATAAAAAAAGATATTAAAGAAATATTAACAAATACTATTATACATACAGTTAAAAATACTATAAAACTTAATTATACTATAAATGATAATAATAAATCTGTGATATTTTATAATATAAAAAATATTAATGAAAACAATTTAATGAGTCGTAATAAATTAGAACTTAATAATATTAATGATATACTGCAATCAATAAATATACAATCTAAAATAATAAATATACATAGACTTGGAAAATATACTGAATTCAGTATACTATCTTAAGATAATGATAAGTCTAGACCAGTTAAAATAACTCTATAGAGTTATTTTATAGAGTTATCTTTTAATTTAAATGCATTAGATATGATATTATTCTATTCATTTTATGATTCTATAGAATCATAAAATGAATAGAATAATATCATATCTAATGCATTTAAATTAAAAGATACTAATTTTAAACATATTGGTATAACTTTAGTATACAGAAAATATGAACTTTCTACTATTACAAATTTGTCTAATGAAGCCATTGAGAAATCGGTTTATGGACACAAATTTAAACTTAAAATTAATGGTTTTAATTTTAGAATAGTAGATATATTGGATAATGAATAATATTAACAATATTTCATTTATTCAGAATATAAATCAAATTAATGACATGCATAATGTATTTGACTATGTACATAATCCTACTGAATGATATTTGATTCTTGTTATGTAGATAAGCGACAAGGCTGATGTATACGTTTTATTACCCGACAAACAATTAGTACTGAGGAGTCCTTATTTGTAACAATCGGCCTATCTATTATACATGTAAGCAGGGATAACTAAGGACTACATAACGAATTTTCTACATCCTGCTAAGGACAAATAAGGATAAAATAACGGACATTCTGAATACTGGTAAGGACAAATAAGGACAAAATAGCGGACTTGCTGAATCATACTAAGGATAAATAAGGACTGAATAACGAACTTTCTTAATTCTGCTAAGGATAAATAAGGACTGAATAACGAACTTTCTTAATCCTGCTAAGGATAAATAAGGACAAAATAAATGATTTTATAATCCTGGTATAGACAAATAAGGGTCATATAAAGTATTTTCTATTCCTATATATAATAACCCAGAATTCAACTTACATCAAAAACTTAAGTTCAAAATTTAAGTTCAACTTTAGTCAATGGTAACTAATTAACTTAAGTTCAACTTAAGGTCTAAACTAAATTCTAAATTCAATAATAATAACATTTTAATATGTACACTTTAATCTATATTCAATTGCTATATATTCAATATTGAGCAATTAGTTCAACATGATTTCCAATTATATTATCAATATAATTACGATTAAAATTGTAGTTCAATGTGTCAATTTAATGAAAATATGATAATTTAGAAAAATACATAGGATTACTTAAATCATTTTAATTTTTAGAATAATATTTCATTTATTAAAAGCAGTATATTAACTTAAATATAAAAGTAAAGTAATAATTAATAATTAATTTGCATAAATAAAAATTAAATCAATATATTAAAATAATTAAAAGGTATAATATGTTATTTTTTCTATATTAAAACAAGTATATATATACTTATTAATAATTTCCTGTACAGTACCATGTTATACTACTGTTCAGGGTATCTAAAGGACAATTTAAGTAAAGTTTTGCATTTTATTTATAGATATGAAAATGTTACTTTAAATTTCCTGCTCAGCAACATATTATACTACTGAGCAGGGTAATTATGTTATATTAAATGTATATTATTATTAAATTGTTATCGTATTACTATTATCTTATTATTAAACACTATACTATATCAATGCAGTCTGTAGTATATAACACTACACCATATCAATGCAAACTGTAGTATATAATAGTCCTTTATATTATTTAGTATTGTTGTCCATGGTATATTGAATGTATATTATTATTAAATTATTATTGTATTACTATTATTTTATTATTATTTTCTTCCCGCACGAGCGAAGGGGTCTACATGACCCTATTTTAGTGCTAATAAATTTAATATCATCATCATCATCATATAAAGGACACAAAAAGTAAAGTTTTGCATTTTATTTATAGATATGAAAATGTTACTTTAAATGTCCTGCTCAGCAACATATTATACTACTGCGCAGGGTATATAAAGGACATAAAAGTAAAGTTCTGCATACTTATTTGGTCTACATTTTTAACATTACTGTAGGCACCCTTTACAGTAGTATCACATTACAATTATACTGTCCAGTGTGTTATAAGGATAAATAAGTATATTAAAACGGAATTTATGTATGCAATTGTTATCGGGGACTTTATATTGAGTGACAATAATGCAACTAATTGTAAATATTATACAATAGATGATCTAAACAATGGAATTTTAAACAATTATTTTGGTTTATCGATATTTCTTTTTTATTCTAGAAGCTTTAGATCAAACTTTGATAATATAATTCAATTTTTAACACAAATAAAATACAATTTTGATTTTATTATATTTACTGAAACGTGGTTTACATTGCATGATATTGATATTTATAAAATTCATAATTATACTTCTATTCATACAATATGAAATAATAAACATGGTGGTGGTGTTGCCATTTATATAAACAATAACTTAAATTTTAATATATTACATAATCTAACCTTTAATATTGATAATTTAATTGATATATGTACTATTGAACTTATTTATAATAATACAAATATAATATTAAGTAGTATATATAGACCACCAGATTCTAATATTGATTCTTTTAAAAATCTTATTTCAAATTATTTACAGAGTGCATCACCTAATGAAACAGTTTATTCATGCGGAGATTTTAAAGATTTCATTGATAATATTTATTAATTTGGTTATCACCCGTTGATAAATAAATTTACTCGTATTACTTAAACATCTAAATCTATTATCGATAATATTTATACTAATAATAATAATATACCATATATAAATGGTCTTTTAATGTCGGATGTATCTGATCATTTACCTATTATTGTCTTATATAAAAATCATTTTAATATTACTAATAATAAAACTAAAAATAAACATACACCTTTGTTTAATAGATCACTTAATAAATATAATATTAACAACATTAGAAATGTTCTAATAAACTATGATTGGTCATATATACTTGATAATGATAACATTGAATCTAGTTTTATTGATTTTATTAATACAATTACAAAAGTTTATCATGATAATTGCCCATTGGTAAAAATAACCACTAAATTTAAAAATTCACCATGGATTGATAATAAAATTTAAAAAATGATGCACAAAAAAGATATTTTATATAAAAAATGTATTAATGATAAATCATTAATAAATAGATATGTTTATTTTAATGCTAGAAATAAATGTACTAATTATTTACGTAAAGCTAAACAACTATATTATTCTAATTTAACTTCATCAAATAACTCACCTAAGATTATATGGAAAACACTACATAATTTTTAAATAAATATTTTTGTAATGTTGGTATTAATTTAGCAACACATTTAAAATCTAATAATAGTTTAGATATTTATAATTATAATATTACATCCTCTGTATTTTGTACTTTTATAAATTCAACTGAATTGACGAATATTATAAATAACATGAAATTAACATACAGTAAGGACGTATATGACATTAATTCTATTCTAATAAAAAATATAGCAGATATTATAGCTGTTCCTTTATCTATATTATATAACACATTTTTTAGTGCAGGTAACTTTCCAGATTCTCTAAAAATAGCTAAAGTAATTCCAATATATAAAAAGGGAATAAAATATAATATTGAGAATTATAGACCGATATCTATTTTACTTATTTTATCTAAAATATTTGAAAAATTAATAAAGACAAGAATTAGTTCATTTATTGAAAACAATAATATAATACATAATAGACAATTTGGTCTTCGCAATAGTATGTCTACTATTGATGCTGTCAATGCCTTAATAGAAGAAGTAACTGATAATTTAAACAGTAAATTAAAATGTGCAATGGTATCATTAGATTTGTCAAAAGCTTTTGATACCATTGATCATACTATTTTAATTAATAAACTTAGCAATATTGGAATTAGAGGTGTATGCTTAAAGCTTATGAAAAGTTATCTATTTAATAGGAAACAATAAGTTATTTTTAATAATAGTATATAATCATTATTACCTATACAAATGGGAGTTTCTCAGGGTTCTATTCTGGGATCCCTGTTGTTTATAATATATATATAAATGATATTGCTTATATTAATAAGTATTTATATCCTATTATATTTGCAGATGATACCAGTTTATATTTAAAGCAGATACTATAGTATCATTAGAAAATGTAATTAATTATAAAATGTTTAAGATAAATAATTGGTTTATTAATAATAAATTATATCTTAATATATAAAAGACAGATCATTTGATTTATAATAATTTTAATAATAATCAATTAGATATATGTATTGGAAAAAATGTAATAGATCAAGTAGATTATGTAAAGTTTTTGGATGTGTATGTTGATTCCAAACTAAATTGGTAAAGACTTATACATTCATTAAGATGTAAATTATCTAAAATAATCTCGGTATTTCATAAATTGACAAATAAGCTAAATGCGTCTGACTTATTGATTTTATTTAATTCTTTATTCATGTCCTCTTTATCTTATTGTATTCAAATATGGGGTCAAGCGTATATATCAAATACTAATTATATTAATTAATGTTTTACAGAACAGAGCCCTTCGAATTATTTATAAGATAAATCGTTTCAAAAATATTTATTATATTTATAAAAAATTAAATATACTAAAGTTCAATGACTTGAAAAAAGTATATATGTTAAATTATATGTATAAAGAATTTCATAATAAGTTACCAAATATTGTACAAGTAATATTCAAGATACAATTTCAGAAATGATAAATTATTCCATATTAAAATGAGTAAACGCAATACAAAGATTAAATGTTTATCTATTTCTGGTTGTATTCTTTGATTTAATTATCAAAAATTCAATTACTTATTGTATTTTTCAAAATAAGTTAAAATAATTATAGGTAAATATTGATCAATCTAATTGTATTCGTTCATTTTCTAGTTTACTTCATTTAAGAATCAGATATCGGAGACAGGAGCCAGCTTTAACAAGTGACAATTCGAATTATCCTGATATTGAAGATATTATTTATTTATTATGCTATTATTATATTATTCAAATTTATTATTATTTTGTATTGCTCGATTATACCTATATTTATTTTTAATTATTTACGTCTTGTTTCTTATAGTACTCTTGTCGTACGTATATTTAACGCTATTCATAGCATGCACACATGACCGTTAATTCGTCCATATTACGGTTTTCTGAGATAGAAATATATTATACACCAATAAAATCCTTTTGGACTAATATACCAAGACATGTAGCCGATAAAGGCCATTCGGGTATGCCATGTGTTCATGTTATAAATAGATGTTTGCCGCACTTGAGATTGGAGCTATTTGATTCACTATTTAATTTAATTTCATTATATATTATTATAGTTGTTATTATCATATTTATTTTGTTTTTGTTCTTTAATACTTATATATTTTTGTGTGGAATCCTTTCTCGAAAGCATATTGCTATTAAAGGGTTCCTTTTTTACTCATTATTTAACTATATTATATTGTATACATATGTCATGTGTATTTATTATTAATTTATATTATACAAGTAAAATAAATATAATTCATTCATTCATATTAAACCATAATAATTAGACTAACTTTAAAATGTGTATTATAACCATATTGTTATTAGAAAGTTAGTAATACATCATAATTCTTTGTCTAACTCTAAAAATAAGGTGAGTTTTAATATGACTCATTTATTGTAATAATATTAATAACATAAAATATATTTATTTTACAAAATAGGTTGCATTATTCATTTTTAAATTGTACATAGGTTAAAATTAATCAGTTTTAATAACACAAATGTGTTAACATAAATAAAGTGAATCATGTGTATTATAAAATGAAACACACTACTTAATTATATTGTTCTATGTAAATAAATATTTTGTAGCATATATATTATTCCTATTCCTATTCATAACATTTCTAGATATAAATATTAAGTAACTTTATATTTTTATTTACAAATATATCAATAAGTACATGGTAATATAACGAATATATAAACATAGATAATAATATACGTACATACGATATAGTAAGTTAGAAATATATTAAAATTATATTGGATATCATATATATATAAATAATGTTACAATGGTATATTGTGTACTATATACAATACATACATATATATATATATATATACAATTTTCAACACATCTCACGTCAAATATCAACATTTACGAACTCTTCGCAAGGCTATCTGGGCCAAAGTTTTAGTGTTTCGATTGCGCATTCTTTTATTGGCGAACCATTTCTTCACCTGTTCCACGGAGATGTTTCCTCCTCGAGATGCTATTACCTCGGAAGCTGCGTACGATGGATACGGATGTTCCCGGTTAGCCTGGTACCATGACGTCATAATACTGACCGCTATGTCCGGTAGTTGCGCATGCGTATTAGCACCACGCTTCGAACGTTTAACTATCGTTCTCCGCGGACACGGCTCCACAAAGTCAGACGGAGGAGGAGGCGGCGCTTTAACGCAGAGGTCGGAGGTCGATATCACATTATCGGACAGGCAGGAGGCGATATCCACCTCTAGTCGCGATAAGATGGACATGTGGGCGTTATCGTAGTACAGGTGTACCGACAGCGCGTCCTCGCTTCGTAGTAAACATCTACAGCGGTCGGTTTCTAGCGCCGCAGACTGAACTCTGTACTTGTATTCGATGTGCAGTAGAGCGTGACGCTCGCTCGCGTCACGTGACAGAGCGTTACGTAATCGATTACGAAGAGTGGCGTTGATTAAAGACACGGCCACCGTTAGAGGAATACCGGACATCCGTTCTCCCGTCGCGCATATCAGCGAGCACATTTTGTTCGAATATGAATAGTCTTTAATTCCCGCATCTTCTAAAATCTGTTATCAAATATTTATATCATAATATTAGTAGATATTAGTTTAGATATTATTAGTTTATTTATATTAAATATATTATATTTATATATATATATATATTCTATCTTTTATATTTGACTTTTTTATGACATTTATATAAATATTTATATTAACTTTTTAGTTTTACAAAATTCCTCTTCTTACATTATAAATTTAGTTTATTTTGCGTTGCATACATTTACTGACATAGATATATAAAATTATAAAAAAATAACAAATATTGTATGATATTTCTGGTCATATTGTAATTGAAATTATAAGAAATTCCGTTATAATAAGTATTATAGATATATTATTATAAATATAACTTTTATATAATATAATAATATTGTTATGGTTAATTTTAATCATTTTTATAGGAACTTATTGTATCATTTGTATAATTATACGAATAAACTAAATAAATCAATGTTTAATATTTAAGATATTATATTTTAATTGTACTTAGAAATAGACCATGCTGTGATCTGAAAAAGCAATACTATATAATATATAATATGACAAATGGACTTTATAAGAGCACACATAAAATAAATACTAAAATATTAATAGTACTATAATACAAAATACTACATAGAGTTTGGATTATTGTTTTTAAAATAATGTATATGTCATTTCAAATATAAAATAACATTTTAAAATGTAAATGTATAGGGGAATGCAACCTAATACGGACACTTTAACAATAAATGGTCTTAACATTTTATGACTCATTATTTTTATTCAAAATTACAATATATTAATATTATATGATTATACATATTATTGTGATTTTAAATGTTATTTAATCTTTTTATTCCAAAGATAACGTGGGTTTCCTTATTCGGTACCCGTGTCAGAATACGGACACCCTGTATTATAATACGGACACCATATATACACTAGATAAACTATATATTATAGATGAATCAATAAGAAAAATTACAATTACATTATTTATAATTAATTTTATGAACAATCTATTCTAATTTAATTAGTTAATAATCTATTTATTTTTATTATTTTTTAATTAATAATACACTTAAAGTAATAAATACACTAAGTATCTAAATAATAAACATTTTAGATGTATCTTTATTGGTTGTATTAATATTATAACGCTCGCTATTTTTATGAAAATCAGAATAGTTCATACGCTGCTCGCTGATTGGTAATAGGGTGTCCGTATTAAGACATATATAGTTTCCGTATTAGGAACTTATATGACCTCTAGACATATACTTATAACTTAATGAATATTTGATAACAAATAATAAAAATTATATATATAATTTTAGAATACTTTATTATAGTGTTATTTTTATATCTATAAATGTGTATATTCTTGATAAGGTTTTAAGCAGACATTATTGTTCATAAATTTAAAAACGTAATAAAAAAATCAGTTTATTGGATATATCAGCTGTATTTTTAATAATTAAAAAATAAAAAATACATTTTTTGACTATTTATATAATTATAAATATTTTATTCATAACAAATTTTTTTGTAGGATTTATGGTTTTTGAGATACCGAGAGTGTCCGTATTCGGTTACTTTCCCCTACTATATATTTTAAATTAAGTATTATAATAGAAATAAATGATGGAATATATCTAAGTTATAAGAGAAAATTATGTAAAAAAATATGGCATTTACCGTCCATATTATCAACATTCTAATAACAACAAAGACATGGTTACCATACACTGTATAAAGTAGATGTATTCATTGTATGAAGATGATGACATATATGAAGATAATGACATATATCATATACGATTATATATCATATATCATATATCATATAATATATCATAATTGCATATCATGATTTGTATACATATATAGAAATTATTGACATATTTTAATATATAGATATTATTCACCAAACATAGATAGTTTATTGACACACATTATTAATTATATTAATAATAAATCTTAAAACTTAATTGTATGTATATATAGATTGTATTGAAAAAACATGAATTATTACGAGAGTTTTACTATATATGTATTAGTTATCACTTATAAAATATAATATGTAGATGTAAATCACTATTATGTATATAATATAGTATAACCATAACCCTTGGTATAACTATAGTTACTTTAGCATAACTATAGTGTGTATTGTATATTATAGTAGTGTATTATCATATTAATAATTTAATGTGATATTGATATATAATAGATTTTTTATTTTACTAATATATAATTATATTTAAAAAATCATATACCAATAATATCAACAAATATATATATATATATATATATATATATATATATATATATATTTATATATATATAAGGGTAGTATATATTATAAGGTTAATAATAAATTGAATAAAAACCATATATTCATTAGTATTTTTATTCATCAGACTGCCGCTGGAATTCGCTACATCTTTCCGGATGTTATTGTCGTCGTACTGAAAGTCAGCTGACAGGTTAAGCGGGGTGAAAGGTTGCCGATACTCAGAGGTCACCTGCGATAACACCAGAGGGCAAACATCGAATAAGTCGTCGGGTAGATAAATATTCACGGAAGGCATTTCGTTAGCTGGGTGTTACTAGAATGAGTGAAGGATATCTCTCCACACGCGAGTTTATATAGTATTGTGGGCGTGACCTAATTACAATATTAACAATGCGACATTGCTGGTTAAGGAGGGTAGAACAAAGAGTTATTGTCCCGTCACTTGGCGCGTGCTAGCCACGCTTAACTAATTGCAATCAGCATCAGTTGGAAGTATTGTGTTATGACGGTAAGTAGGAATGTTGTTATGTATGGTTTTTGATGTATCCGCATTATGTTATGAACAATTGAGACTTGAAAGTGTTTCATGTTCGAGATGAAACAATCGCTACTAATATAAGTACTAACTATTAATGAATACAATGAATGTATTGTTGTCGGTGGTGTAGGTATTGCGGGTACTATATGGGTAGGTCGATCTGGTCGATGGGGTGTTAATAAAATATTAAATAAAACTTAAATTAAAAAAAAAGTTAATTTTAACTATAATATCGTTATTCTATTTTTAGAACTAATTTTGTATATTTGAAACTCCATAACTTTAGAATCACTTGATAAAAATATGAAACTTTAAAAATGTATTTACATTAGTATAGTCTTCATATATAGTAATATACAAAAATAATATCTGGTTACATATAATATATTATAATATTTATGGAAATTTCTGGAATTTTATTATTTTACAAATTGGTAATATTTAGGTCCCATTCTCATATTGTTATACTTAAAAAGTTCAATATATATATATATATATATATATATATATATATATATATATATATATATATAGTTCTAAATGTATTGTTAAATATACAAAAAAAATATCTGGTTACATATAATATATTATAATATTTATGGAAATTTCTGGAATTTTATTATTTTACAAATTGGTAATATTTAGGTCCCATTCTCATATTGTTATACTTAAAAAGTTCAATATATATATATATATATATATATATATATATATATATAGTTCTAAATGTATTGTTAAATATACAAAAAAAATTAGTAATATTATTTATCATGATACTATCATACACCATGCTTATATGTTTTATTTGTCTGTAATCGTATATTAAACGAGATAATCACATAAGCAAAAAACCCGTACATCACCTAAATACAAAATAAAACTCGTAGCGTCTTGTTAGGGGAAAGTAACCTAATACGGACACTTACAATAAATGGTCTTACCATTTTATTACTCAATATTTTTATTCAAAAATTACAATATATTAATATTATATGATTATAGATATTATTGTAATTTTAAATGGATACGAGCGTTTTGAAAAAATTAAAATTAAAACAAATTATTATTTGAAAAAATTAATATTTGAATGTTGTTATACTCATATAAAAATATTAGAAATCAAAACGATTAATAAAACATAAAAATTAAGGTCTTATAACTCGAATAATTTGTGAAATATAGGTATGTGATGAACTGTCTGATGTTTTCTGACGTTACAAATGAGAGATATTTTCAGTAGGAGTGGCGACCACAGAAATAAATAGCCAATAAATCCCGCTATGCAATCACAACCAAACAACATCAGGGTTAAAGTCCCTGATAATATATTGCCCAATGTCGAAGTGATTTCAAATCAATTCTACATAAAATCAATATGACAGATTATCTACAAACCCTAAAGGAAGGGATAATCTCGATAACATAGGCAAAAAGGCAAAACTAATCAGCTGTAGGCAGTATATAAACATAGCAACAATGAACGTCAGAACTTTACGGACATCATCAAAAAGACAGGAATTAGTAGACTTATCATCAATATATGGTATAAGTATAATTGGAATCTTTGATCACAAACGTGTACATGCCGAGGAAATAAAACTAGAGAAATGTAGAGAATAAACAATAATAACTACAGCAACATGGTTACATTCAAATAGCGCATCATCTGGAGGAATTGCCATATTAATTAACAATGAGGATTTACAATCATTAACTGTTGTGATAACATGGAATAACCGGATTTTAACTGTTAACGTTGATGGTAATCCAAAGAAAACCACAATTACACACTACTCTCCTTGTGAAGGTAGTGAAACAGCTGAAAGTCAATATGCCGATTTAACCAACGCAACTGCTTTGATACCCAAACACAACTTCCTGATTGGTATGGGAGATTTTAATGCTCATCTTGCTTCAACACCTGAAAACAAAAATACATATCATGATAAAACAAACCTAAATGGACAATTATTATATGACTATAGTCATATATGCATATATGCATATATAGCATATATGCTCAATTTTAATACAAATTTAAATACTTATCAAGACAGATTTAAATATATCTTATATGTGGATATTATTAAATCAGAATTAAATCAGGCTTTAACACTTAATTATTATAGCAGTAGACTGATATTTTAAAAACGATTTAAATTTAACATATATGAAACTTGGAATGTTTTTAAAACATCAATCTATGCTTTAATAATTAAGTGTTAAAGCCTGATTTAATTCTGATTTAATAATTTCCATATATAAAAATGTATTCTGATTTAAAAAGTATTTAAGTCTGCTATTATTGTTTGCTGCTATCAGTAATACATGTTAAGACAGATTTAAATACTTATTAAAACATATTTAAATACTTATTAAGATATTAGACTGGTGTTTTAAAAACGTTTTAAGTTATATATATATATATATATATATATATATGTTTTATATATGCTTTATTTATTATATTTGATTATTACATAAGCTATTAAAACTAATTCAATTATAATAAACTCTTAATATTTAGATACTATGAAATATCTATGAAATGTATCCATAGATTAAGGACTACAGGGAACTAAATTCTGGATTCTTTAAAACCTAAGCTAATTTTATTGTTAAGTTAATATTATAATTATTATTATAATTATTATTATACTTATTATTTAATTATTATTATATTATATAATTATAATTATTAATAAGCTATCCCAATGTATAATTCATACATAAATATTATTTCCTGCTTTTAGATAGGAAAGACGAAAGTTAAAAATCCTAAACCTAATAATGTTTTAATGGAAGATAGAATTGAGGCCGATATATTCATATATGGAAAACAAATGGTAGGTTATAATTAAATGCATATGTTTTATTATTTATTAATCAATTATTTAAAGATATTCGATACTGAAGAATCCCTACGCTATACTTTCCTTAAATCTGATTTTGAAAATGACTTTGAATCTTCGATAAATGTAGAAACATTCTTTGCTTTCAATAACACAAATATTATTTAATTATACCACATAAATATAGAATATAACACCTCTAGAGTATGACATGTTTTAATATGATCATTATTGGATATAATATGGTCATTATAATATATACTGTTGTTGCACTAAATTGTGGATTTTTTATAATTATATAAATGATATATGATGTGATAAGTGATACAAAATTATATAAATTACATAGATATTACATACATAAAGGCAACATATGTATTCAATAAAATGCACGAATTTTAGACTTCAATATTATGCAAATCATGGAGCTTATGGCTTTGTATAATAAAGTATACCAGCAAATCATTGTAATCAATTTAAATTTTGATAACGGCGGTAATAAATAATATTGATGTAATCTCTATATATGCAGGCGAGAAAAAATGATTATGAAGAATTTATTGGAGTGTACACAAAAAATTATAAATGAAAATGTATGATGAATACATATTATCAACTATAGAATTAACATCATATGAGAAGTACAAAAGTAACTATTTTCTACAAACATTTGAAAATGTAATTTATAAATATATAATAAAGATAATCGTGTAGTATTTACTAATTATATTATATATATATAATTTGAAATCAGCAATTAATTAGTAAATCAGAATACTTATATATTAATTATTTAATATATATTATACTTTATATGCATATCAAAGGATTATACTATCCAAATATTAATATATAAAAAATATGGTATATATGCTAGCTATATAGAACAAAATCAGTTTTTAGTAATAAAAAAATCAGTTTATTGGATATATCAGCAATATTTTGAATAATTAATAAAATAAAAAATACTTTTTTTATACTATTTATATGATTATGAATATGTTATTCATTAAATATTTTTTGTAGGATTTATGGTTTCTGAGATACCGAGAGTGTCCGTATTCAGTGACTTTCCCCTAGGTATTTATTTTAGTATAATTTAGGTTATTTATTATTATAGTTCATTAAACAAAATGTCGTTTATTCGTCGATTTAAATTTCACATATCTTATGTTATCTCTCATTTTATAAAATCATATATTATTATAATACATCTATTTAATATATAAGTATCGTCATTATTTAACATATTAAACCAATCATCGAATAGTGCATTTATTTAATTGCTCACTTAGGGGAGATTACTCGAATACCGACACCCTAACAATAATTCACCATAAATTTATTATTTCTCAATTAAATATTACAAAATTTAAGTATTAAGTAGGTATATACATATAATAGCTATTTTAAAATTTAATTTAGTTTGCTTAACTCTGAGTTAACAGGGGTGTCGATATTACAGGCACTGCCTCGAATACCGACACCTTGGTACATAATATTGACACCCTAAATATATCGATATTTAGATATACCATAAATTATTTAATATCCCCTATCCAATCAGAATTGGATGCGCGTTACTTTTAGTTAACACACGCAATTCATACGTTTTTTTCCTAAAATTAATGTTATCATAACTCACGCACATTATAAATAAATGACGCTGATTGGTTAAAGGGTGTCTATATTACGTGCAGTTAGGGTATAGGTATTATGAAAATGTATTTTGCTTAGGTAAACGTCAATAACTTTGTAACAAATTATCAAAAATACAAAATCTTTTCGGCACGTTGTAAAATATAATTAGATCTATACGATGTTTTAAAATATTTAATATATGTATTTTTTCAAATGATTGAGAATCGATATTGTACTTCAACAATTTCATAAATTTAGAGTTTTAACGAAAAAAATCAGTTTTTATGTTTATAATTAAAAAAATATAAATATTAAAAAAAAAAGTATACTTATATAAATTAGAATTATATTGATTAACATTTCATATATTAATTATTTTTTGATTTGAATTATATTTTAGGAGATCTCTAAGGTGTCGATATTACGTGCATGTCGATATTAGATCACTCTCCCCTACTTCTTTTTTATATTTATTTTATTTATTTATTTCACTACCAATCATCTTAAAAATATTATAAGGAAACTAGGTGATTTTAATTATTTCTTGAACATATATATACATATATATATATATATATATATCGAGGATAGTATATCACCTGGTAGTGCGTTCTATCGTCGATGGGCATCACTTGATAACACTTCTTCAACAAAGAGACAATATATTCAGTTTACATTTATATGTATCTATTTAAATTAGTTATGCTTTCCTATTATATTATATTACGATATATATATATATATACATATATATATATATATATATATAATTATATTTCATATAAAGAACACGAATCTTCGTAATAATTATTGTTATTATTGTTATCTCATTATTTAAATAAATATATGTAAAGTTATAATGTTGATGAACAATGCATATTATAATTGTATTATAAGTAGTACTACTTAAAGAAATATACTACATATATGTATTATTTATATTTAATTATAGCGTTGATAATGAAATAAAATTTTATTTCGGGCGTATAATATAATCATGTGTAACATATTACGAGATAAGGTTCGATATAAACTGCAGCTCTATCTACGGACAATCAGATAACTCGAAGATCACAAATAAGATAACAATAGTTATTAAATAGATACATTCTAGGTGTCTGAAGATATATGAATATGTATTAGTACGACTGTTTAAATGAGTTGACTTATCGTCAGTTAACTTACGTCGGACGTGTACTTACATTACTGTAAACAGTGTTTCTAATATTTAGTTAGACGTAGATATGTAGGCACGAGATGATACATTACTACATTACTTTATCATCACTCATAAACTAATCTCTAGATATCAAAATAATGTATAATGTATATATTCAGAACAGAAATTAATGTAATGTATTCTCGTATATATTCGGTTATTCGACTGGGGTATATATGGGGCATATAGCCATATATGGCTCTATAGAGATATGGTTCAATAGCACAGTCAAAAGCTAATAAGCGAGATGTACTAGGCAGTTCTCATTGTTTGATCTTGTGTTAACAGATAACTTAATACATTATAAATCCAAATACAATAACAAAAATATTCTATTTGTATTGTATTGTCCCTCATATTGTTATTTATAATTATTATTAATTATATATTAATATGTACAAGTATCAGACTCATCGAGGGATCAGTTTATATCCGATATTTATATTATATAAAATATATGTCGTGGTTTTAATAATTAGGTTTCAATATCTACATAGTAATATCAAATTAGTTTTCCATTGGTGACTTTTCATTGAAATAATAAATATATAATAAGAAATAACGATAACAGTAACTTGAATCTACTTCGATATCTAAACTTATATTAATATATACATCCCATTCAAATTTATAATATAATAATATAGACTAGGAGTACTAACATTAACCGTAGCCTAGCTATGGATAAAACTAATATACTTAATTATCGAGTAGTCTAAATGAAGCTATACAATATGCAAAGACTACTAACGTGAATATATATTAAAATAAATAGTTCACGATATATTTTAAAGTATCAAGCAAATAAAGTTAATTTAAATTAGATATTGTTAATTTTAGGAAACACTAGAATATAAATAATACTACATTACCGTGTAAAGTAAACGAGTGATTTCGTTAATATTAGTAGTTACGAAACTAAACTAATTTAAACAAATGTAATCATACCTTCATTATGTATACGGACAACCGTAATAGAACATGTCATGGATTTATTAATTACAAATAAAATAAACAAGGTATTAACGAGCGGATAATAAATTACTATACTTAATAAATTCTTATATCTTTTGGAAAAATGCGTAATATTTATATATGCATAATAAACAGATATAAACTATCAACTATAAGTATACATAATATTTATACTGGTTTATTTTAAATATATCCTTCAAATATTAAAATATATTATGCATAATGTATTATTATTTCATATTATAAAGCATTTAATTTATTTAAAATACCATACTATAGTATATTTATAACTATAGTTATCATAATATTGTATTTATTATGCATACAAGTGTGGGTATTTTTTAATAATGTGTGTGTATTTCCTTATAACTTATCTACATAAAAAACCGATTAAATTATGTCAACTTGATACTTTCAATATATTTTCTTTATCAAAAGATCAATGAATATCAGTATTCTATTTTTATGTATACAGTAAAACAACTTTTATATATAAATAAAAATATGTATAAGAATTTGATAAATTAAATCAAAGTTATAAATAATATTTCGTTTTAGTTGGTGTTAAATCTTTAACATCTAATATAATAAATATACATCATAAAATATCTTATATTTTATATTATTATAAATATATTAGTACTCAGTAATAAATCATTGCATCAAAAAGGGGTACATTTATAAAAAGGATTAACATTATATAGCATAAATAGTAAATAATATATACACCGTTATTTATTAGTTTCTTATAAAAGCATGTAGTCTCGAAAGAGGTTAGCTAGGACACACGACCGAGGAGATAGAACAATATCAAACTGTAATGTAGGTCATCGGTTAGTTATCGTGTTGTTACCAGGATACTCCATCGTCCGATAATGATGACGATGACGAGTTGCCGTATCGATAACAAAGATGATGATGACGATAACGAATGTGTTGCCAAACATCGTAATAGTAATAGTGATAATAATTCGGTGGAATGTTGTAAATAATCACGTCTGCCGAATCTGGCGTCGGGTTCTATTAGTAATGAATTGTGATTGTAAATATAGTTATAATCGTTATATGTATAGGTGTATCTTCGTGTATATATATATCGACTGAATATGGTTAATATATTAAAATATTCGCTATCGAGTTATACGCGTATATTATGATGATGTAACGCGTTTTCATTTAGATCGAAATGTTATAAGTCAAAGTTTGGTCAGTTCGTAATAGATAATGGAATCGTGTGTGTGTGTGTGTGTGGTGTGTGTACGCCAGCATATGTTACATAATCTATTACGTAATAGTAATAATACATGTTTATATCGCATGTCACGGCGTTATTTGTGGTGATGTCTCCGCCCGGAATGGAATTAATTGTATTCGTGTTCGCTATAGTGGAATTGTTTTCGTTCTTATTTTAATAAAATAACGTTAATGCTATTCCTGCACGCGTCGGATGGGTTTATCCTTATGTACAGTGTGTATTCTCTTAGACACGCCCACTTAATGATTACGCAACGAAATCTATATACGTATATCATAGATTGGAATGTCGTCTCGTATTTCGATAGATTATACAGAATATGTTTAATAAATATATACTTACATCGCGCGCGAGCTTATCTTAAAATATATATGTATATATGACGTTACTTTGGTGTATCTATGTACCATGTCATAGGCATAGTATATTATACATACCATATAGTACATCGTACATGTATATATATAGTATACTTGGTAAATAGAGGTGTTGGTATGGGTAATGTACAGTAGGGTATAGCGAGAGCTGGTAGAGAGCTACATCCGGGTACGGCAATACTCGTCACGCGATATTGGTTAGCTATTCTAATTCAAATAATTCAAATACAAAAATATGGCGTAAAATCGGGGAATGGTGGACACGAAGGACGTACGATACTTAGACGAGGACACGACGCGCGAGGAGGGGCGATCGTTTCGAAAATATCCCGAGAACGGTCGAGAAACCACGAGTGTCATCGAAAATCGTCGATGTGTACCGAGAATTATAGTGTTTAGACGAGAATTGTCGAGAATTGTCGAGAACTATCGAGTAAAGTCGAGAATCAGCGAAATTCGTATCAGCCTCTCTCCGATGATGGCGGTGAAGGCTGACGAGGCGATGTCGGTGGCGGCAAATCGAGGTAGCCGGTCCTAACTGAAGTCCTTGAGGAGGTGCCACTGCGCCACGGCCTGTCTCGATTTCGAGAACATCTCGTTCCAGTGTTTAACTTCCTGAGGCCCGCTTTTACTGCCCAACACAAGTTGGCCTATCAGCTCGTTGCGGCCCAGCCGATCGTAGTCCATCACCGATACTATCAGAGACGTCTAGCGGAGGGGAGGAGGAACTTGTTATTATGTGTTAGTCGATGGAAAAGCGAATACGATTCTACTAAACATTAATATAAAATAAACTTTAATCTCGAATATATAGTTATCATTGTAATTAAAATATATAATCAATTATAAATTAAAATTTGTAGTACTGCCGAGCAAGCTCGACATGGTAAGGTAAGGTAAGATTAATTTAAATAAATTATATTATGATAAGTATAAATCAAAATATATTATTAAATTAGTAATTTTCAATGAAATAAATTATCAATATTAAAAATAAATATTAAATAAGTTCGATATTTTAATCTGACTTTTGTTTTAAATATAAATAATGACCGTGAAATAGAGTCACATTAAACAAAATTAAAAAACTCTTTTTATATATCTGCTAATAGTATATTAATAATAATACTTCTTGGGTGAACATAATATTGTTGATTGTTAATAAAAATCTATTTTTTAATATCATTTACATACTAAGCGTAGAGGTAAGCTACTAATTATCAATATATCATTAACATTTAAATATAATTGAAATAATATATACATTGAAATAATTATTTAGGAATATATCATATATCATATATTATATTAGATTTTTTAAATATTAATATTATCATAAATTGAATTATCCGATATTATATTATATATTATGAATCATTATATTATGAATAATTATATTATGAATCACTATTAAATATTACTGAATTAGGTCATCGAATTATCGTATGTTCATATAATTATTTAATATATTAAATAAGTATATAAATATAAATAATATATTAAATACTACATGTATGTAAACCATAAAATTTAAACTATTCAGTTAATCTGAAGAGGCCACATTTCAGGCGAATATTTTCTAGAAAAAGAGTTTTTGAGAATATTCGCAATCATCTAACATGTTATTATTATTCGCAAAAAGTGGCGTATATTCGCGGGCGTTTATTCCGCGGTAAGTATACCCTCCTTAGATTAACGTAAGTAATTGCAGCGAAAATCTTAAATGCTCTACCGT
The DNA here is from genome assembly GCA_964019155.1 of Osedax fenrisi. Taxonomy (NCBI): domain Eukaryota; kingdom Metazoa; phylum Annelida; class Polychaeta; order Sabellida; family Siboglinidae; genus Osedax; species Osedax fenrisi. The sequence goes on along the minus strand of OZ025244.1, from coordinate 11,589,496 downwards.
ATGAGATTATATGTATTACATCACTTTCATTATTTAAACGTAAACTGTATGTGCATTGGAAATCATTTTAATTCGTTCTATTGTAGTACTCGTTTATATTTATTTTTATTTATTTTTAAATTTAATTCCGTCCATATTCACCATGTATTTTGTAGTCAATATATTGACTATACGTATATATATATATATATATATATATATATATATATATATATATATATATATATATATATATATATATATATCGTATACAATATATCGTATACGATACATCATACTAATACTAATGAATAACACGTGACATGGTATCACGTGACATCGGTGCTGACCTGTCTGACCCTCTCGTAGGGTACGCTGAACTCGAAGCTCTGATTAAACGTCGGGTTCAGGTTCTTCTCTATTGTCTCGGTCTTCTGTTTCAGCTGCTTCTTACCGTCGTGCATTAGCCATATCTTCACGTACGGATCTGCAATGTGTGGGTGGGGTGTGTAAAGTAGAGGGTGGGGTGTGTGTAAAGTAGGGGGTGGGGGTGTGAAGAGGGTGTAGGTCAGGTTATTATGTAGGCGTGTATGTTAATAATATTTATTTTATTAAAATCTCATATATATATATATATTGAATACAATACAAATAGCGGATACAAATGGACCCCTCGAGAAGTCATAGACGTGTACATGTTATAAATAACTGCGAGGGGCCCAGGACAATACAATACAATTAGTAATATTGTTTTCTTATGTTTTGATTTATCGTTTATGAAGTTCTTGATAAACACAAGGGAAAAACAAGAACTGCCTGGAGTCGAACCCGGAACATCTGGCTTACTAGCTTTTGGTTGTCCCACTGAGCCATCGATCCCAGATATATATATATATATATATTCGTACAGTATATGTATATGTGTGCATTTGCCATATCTCTACGTACGGATATACATGTATAGATGCGTGTGTGGGTGCGTGTATGTATGCGTACAGTGATGTATGTGTGCATGCTTGCGAATAGGGGAGGTGTGTGTAATAGCTATATCTGCAGGTAGGGATATGTAAGTGTGTAGGTATGTGTGTAAGCATGTATATATAGAGGGTATAGGGAGTTGTATATGTTACTGTAGATATGCGCGTATAATGTTAGTATATATATACCCTATATCCATATATGCCCTATAGGGCAGGTATACAAAGTTTATGTTAACCTTTGATATGTGTGTAATAGTAATGACGTATGTTATTGTTAGAGCAGATAATTTATGTGTACACAATTATATAAGATCATTACTAAATAGTATGTTAAGGGTCAGTAAGAGGCTAGAACCCGCGTCCTTCAGCCTGTGTGTCTGACGCATTAGCCAACTGACCCATAAAGGCAGTTAGAAAACATTTCAACTTGTGATTTGTATAATATATTTTAAAATTAAATCAATAATATTAATGTCAGCGTAATGACTAGGCGCTATTAAAGATCTCCACTCGCACTATATATACATGTATACATGTTACATATACGTATACGCATGTATATACGTTACGTAACACACGACGACGATGACGTCATACCCGAATATCCGTTGATGTCCTTAGCCTTGAGTTCCCTACACTTCATGATCACCACAGTTATCCGACCTACGGTGGGCTGGTAACACAGAGATATGCACAGCTCGCCCAGTTTACCCTGTTCGGGGTGAGAGAAAGTGTTAGGTGGATGGGGAGATAATGAGAGAGAGAGAGGAGGAGAACGGGATAGGAAGAGTATTATTGAATGGCAGTTATCGGAAGAGTAATATATCGTAAGAGATAATAAGATAGAGGGAGATAGAGAAGTAGAGGGGAGTGTTGGGAATTAAAATTACATTGAAAGTTATTTAGAGAGTATGATCGCGAGAAAGAAGAGAAAGTGAGATATCGTGAAAGTGCGAGAAGAGGGATAGAGTTTATATATATATATAATAATAATAATAATAATAATCAGATTGGTTCGTCGTAATAAACGAGAATGAACCCAGGTAGATATAGAAGTTCATTGAACTTATCGAGATATCTACCTGTCAGCAAAAGGAATGGAAAAAAAAACAAACAGTAATAAAATTTACAAAGATAAAATAAAATTGGAAATTAAAAGTAAAATATAAATATAAAGTAAAATTTTAAATATTAAAATAGTTAAAATACAAATAAATATTATATATATATATAATAATAAAAATAATAATAATAGATAAAAATAACAATAAAACAAGACGTGTACAAATAAAGAGGGAAAAACAACACATAGCTCATAAAACGACCACAACGAACGAATAGTATAAGGCTACCAACTTTCAGTAAGGATGTGCCAAGTCCTTAATACCTTAAGATGATCTCACCACAATCATACCGGTAAACTTAGTACTCGGCATATAATACACCACCGCACGCTACAATCAATATACATCTTTATAAAATAAAAAATAAAAAAATATAATATAAATAATAAAATAATAATAAACAGTTAATCAAAATAATAAATAGTAATGAAAAATAAATCTTATAAATAAAATTACAATAAAATATATACAAGACATAATAATAATAATAATAATAATAATAATAATAATAATAACAATAATAACAATAATAATAATAATAATAATAATAATATTAATAATAATAGGTAACTCGTAATACAAATTTAATCAAATAATAATAAGAATAATAATAAACAATACATTTAAAAACAAATGATAATACAATTGTTAAAATATATAAATATTGTAAAAAAATAATTTAATTATAAAACTATTCCAATTACTGAATTTCATCATTTGATAAAAAATATATATAAAATGAATAAAAATAAATAAATAAATAAATAAGACTTTAATAGTGACCAATAATTTTTTGTTTTAAAACATTTAAAAACTTTTTCAAAGGGTTAGTGGTTTTGATATCAATAGATAGTAAATTCCATAACAAAGGACCTTTATAACCAATACAGAATTTATCATAACAACGTGATATATTGGGAACAACGAATTCACTAGTTGACCTTAGAGAATATATTGTCTTTTTTTTATTAAATAACTTAATAATTTGTGGATGTATATTATTATTGTAGCAAGCTTTATACATGTATTTGTAAATATTTAAATCAATAATATCATTAAATTTTAGAATACGTTTATGTATATAAATATGGTCAATATTTGTTCTATTATGTAGATAATAAATTGATCTTAGCCATCTATTTTGTAATATAGTAATACATTTAATATTACTAAAATACGTATTACCCCAGAGTAATATCATTGACATCACAATTCTCAAAAATTTTTGAAAAAATTTTAAAAGTAAGAATGTTTTCATTTTTAGATAAAAATTCTCTAATAAACAATTCTCAATTTGGATTTCAAAAATCTATATCAACATGTGATGCTTTGATAAATTATATCGATTACTTAAATATAAATTACAAATTATTCATATCCACAATATCGATTGATTTAAAAAAGGCTTTCGATACTATTAATCATGACATTTTATTAAATAAATTATATATATATGGTTTCAGAGGTATCACTTTGTCATTATTAAAAAGTTATTTGACAAACAGGTATCAATACGTAAGCTATAATAATACCAATTCTAAAATACTTCCGATTAAATGTGGTGTACCACAAGGTTCAGTTTTGGGACCAGTATTATTTTTAATGTACATAAATGATTTACCTAATATAACTAATAAATGCAATTTTACTCTTATTGCTGACGACACAACTTTAACATTTAAGTCTCATAAGTTAAATGATCTAGAAAAAGAAATAAATTCTACTTTAGTTTTAATATGTGACTGGCTTTGTGGTAATAAGCTAGTTCTTAATATTGATAAAACAAAATTAATTTTATTCCATCGCACAAGAGTTAAACATAAATTGAACATCAAAATAAATAATATAGCCATAAAAAAATCAACTAATTTTAAATTCTTAGGCATTTTAATTGACGAAAATCGAAATTGGAAAATGCAAATAAATAATATTAAAAATAAACTTTACTATGGACTTAGTTTACTACATAGATATAAATATAAATTTAATATTAATACTTTAGTTATGCTATATTTTTCTTTTTTTCATAGTCATATTAATTATTGTTCTATTATATGGGGAAGTACTTACCATAGCAATATAAAATGTATTCAAACTTTACAAAATAAATGTATGAGAGCAATATATAAACTTGATAACAAAACCAATATTGATTACATTTTTTTAAGACATAACATTCTTAAATTTAAAGATATAATAAATATATCCATTTATAAATATATGTTTAGAATATATAACAATCATTATTTGCATAGTTCAATTTGTAAGTTATTTACCTATAATTGCTCTTTATATACTTTTAGGTTAAATAGAACATTCTTAATACCAAAAATAAGATTTGATCATGATAAATTTAGTATTCGTAACAAAGGCGCATATTTATGGAATTCTTTAAATACAACCACATCATCTTTGACGAATTTGAATACTTTTACAATACATATTAAAAACATGCTTTTAAATAGTTATATGTAATCACTTACACCTTATCTGTATTGTTTGTTATCTTATTTACATGATAATCTTTTCTTCTTTTTAGCTCTTTTAAATTGTTCGTATTGTACATATTTTTATCTCTAGCCTTTGGTCTTTAGTTTTCTTTGATTTTTATAGTTTAACTTATTTATTATTTTAGTATCTTTTTACATTTTTTAATATTTTATTATATATTTTTATTATATTTTATTATTATTTTATTGTTATATACATGATGATTTCTTGGTATTGAGAGATATATTTAATTTTATTGTATTGCTTTTTATGAGACAGAACACGAATGAACAATATAGAATTGTAAAATATTTATTTATATTTATTCATTTTGTATTTATTCATTTTGTATTAATTCTCTCATTACCAAGAGCAGGTTGGTATCTCGATAAGTTCAATAGAACTTCTATACCATACCTGGGTTTTTGATCTCGGTCATCAACTGAATCTGATATTATTATTATTATTATTATAGTATTGAGCAATAATGCAAATGACTATGGAATAAAGAGTAATATATGTTCATAAGGGATTCTCTATTCAATTTAGATTTTAATCTATTTATTAAAGAGATACATCGATTAAGTTTGTTTTTAATATTATGAATCTGTTTTTTCCAATTGAGATTTTCATCTATAAATATACCCAAAAATAAAATATAAGATGATTGCTTTATAATTAAGTCATTAATTTTTAATTTTTATATATATATATATATATATATATATATATATATACTATATATATATATATAAACTTTATATATATATATATGATACTTTATATATAAATATGATACTTTATATAATAAACCAGATATAATAATTCTTACTGAAACTTGGTTAATAAATACTGATGACCCGTCAATATATTTTAATAATTATAACATATTTTTAAATAATCGTACACTAAAAATTAAAAAAAGAAGTGGGGGTGTTGCTATACTTGTAAATAAATCGTTAGATGTATGTGTAATAGACGAATTAACTATTTCAATTATAGATGATATTGAAATATTATCAATACAAATAAAAAATACAACTAAACATATACAAATAATCTCAGCAATTTATAGATCTCCTAATAGTAATATTGATTTTTTTAATGATTTATTTTATAATATATATTCCAAATTTTTAAATAATGAAATATATATATGTGGTGATTTTAATATAGATTTATCAAAATGTTCATTAATTTCTAATTATTTTAAATATATACTAACACAATTAGGATTAACAGCTAATATAACAATACCGACTCATTATTCCAACTCAACTATTGATAATATACTTTCTAATAATGATCATATAACAAATAATGGAACCATTGATACTGATATAACAGATCATTGTATTTTATTTTTTATATTTACATCATTTTCTCGGGTTAAAAAATGTGATAATAAAGTGATATATATTAGAAATTTTAATCAACAAAATATTGAATATTTAAAAAATGATTTTATAAATGTAAACTGGCAAATAGTATTATCGGAAATGACAGATCCTTCTATATGTTGTAATAATTTTATTAATATTTTAAATGATATAGTCAACAAAAATTGTCCTTTAATTAAAAAAAAGCCAACATAAATACCCCGTATAATCCTTGGCTAACTAATAAATTAAAGAATGCAATAAAAAAGAAAAATAAATTATTCCGTTTATATAAATCTACTAATTGCATGTCTATACTAAATAGATATAAAAAATTAAAGAATAAAATCAAGAAAAATATAAAACACGATGAAAATAATTACTATAAGCAACTTTTTTCACATAATAAACAATTGGAAAATAATTAATAAATTAATAAAAAGAAAAGAAAATGAGTATCCATCTATATTTATTTATAAGGATATTGAAATATATGATGACATAGATCAATGCAATTGTTTTAATAAGTATTTGCAACAATAGGAAAAACCATAAATAATTCTATTGAAATTTCATCAGACAAAAATAGTTTTAAACAATTTTTAACAAATTATTCTAAAAGTTTTTATTTTTTACCAATAACAAATAATGAAATTATTAATGTAGCAGATAGTATGAAGTCAAAAAACTCAAAAGATATAAATAATTATAATATGTATTTAATAAAAGAAATTATATATGAAATATTGATTCCACTTAATCATTTATTTAATTTATGCATTGATAAATCAATATATCCGGATAATATGAAAGATGCAATAATTAAACCAATATATAAAAATAATAATATCCAATTAATAACTAATTATAGACCTATTTCTTTATTACCACAAATAAGTAAAATATTCGAAAAAATCATATATAATCTATTATAATAGACTATCAAATTTTATACATAAAAATAATATAATTAATAATAATCAATATGGCTTCATACCAAACTCCAATACAACTTTATCATTAATAAATATACAACATTTTATTTTAAAAAATACTAATAATAATAAAAAAAGTAGCAACAATATTTTTAGATCTTAAAAAAGCTTTTGATGTCGTAGATCATAATATATTAATTGATAAATTAGAATCGTATGGATTCAGAGGTAAAATGAAAACATTTTTAAAAAGTTATTTATATAAAAGATACATTGTTACAAGAATAAATGATTCATTATCATCGAAGGATTGTATAGAATATGGAGTACCCCAAGGATCAGTTCTTGGGCCTCTTTTTTTTATATTATTTATTAATGATATGCCAACTATTTTGAAAGATGCAGTTAATATTAATCTAAACTTATATGCAGATGATACATCACTTACAATATAT